>LR750271.1:0-34423 GCA_902729485.2 Mus minutoides
GGGAGGGAGGGAGGGAGGGAGGGAAAAGGAAAGGTACAGGCCCCTCAAAGCCATACAATTGATGTGAAAACCGGCTCAGAGGAGAATGGCTATAGAGACCAGACCCCAGACAGCCATACAGAGCACACTTTCCCAGCCAGGCACAGAAGAGCCCTATGGTGATCTCCTAGCTACTACACATGCAGAGCAAAGTTTGAGGTGTTTTCAAGAAATACCAAGACAACAGGAGGGATCAGATGCAGGGAAGATGGAGGGAGAGAGTACTGGGAGAGACAGCTGGAATCAGGGGCCATCTCAGAGATGAGCTAGAAACCTAGTGTAATGTAAACTCCCAGGAATCTACAATGGTGGCCCTAGCTAAGACTACTAGCAATGGAGGATATTAAGTCTGAACCAGCCATCTCCTGTAACCAGGCAAGACTTCCAGTGGAAGAATTAAGACAGCAACCCAGCCACAAAAACCTTCAATGCTTCAACATACAAGATGTGCTGGGGTAAAGGTGGCTTAGAAATTGTGGGAGTGGCCAACCAATGACTGGTCCAACTTGAGACCCATGAGTTCACCCCTGACACTGCTGGGAGATCCAGATCCAGAGGCTGGATAGCCGAGAGATCTAGAGTAGACCCCAACACGACTCACACACACACACACACACACACACACACACACACACACAAAAGAGTGTCATGAAATGATTCCTATCAGTATTCTGCTGTTTTCATAGACTGGTGCCTCCCCAGGTGTCATCAGAGAGCCTTCACCCACCGACGGATGGAAACACATGCAGAGACCACAGCCAGATGTCAGGTGGAATTCAAGCAACCCTGCCAAAGAGGGAAAGGGAGTATCATAGGAGTCACAGGGACAAGGACACCACAACCCGTAGAATCAACCATCCTGAGACTGAAACACCAACCAGAGAGCCTGCATGAGTCTGACCTAGACTTTCTCTGCACACCTGTGCCAGTTGTGGAGCTTTATCTTGTGGGACCCCTAACGGTGAGATCAGGAGCTGTCTCTGACTCTGTTGCCTGATTTGGGGAACCCTTTTCCTCATACTGGGTTGCCTTGTCCAGTGTTAATGCAAGGGGAGGTGCCTAGCCTTACTGCAACTGCATATCCCACATCTGGTTGATGTCCATGGGAGGCCTACCCTTTTCTGAAGAGAAAGGAAGGAGGAGTGGATGGAGGAGGTGAGTAGAGGGGAGAGTGGAGGGGGGACTAAAGCAGAGGAGGGAAGGGATATAAAAATAATAAACAAACAACAAGCAGATGGATGGATAGATAGATAGATGATAGATAGATAGATAGATAGATAGATAGATAGATAGATAGGAGAAATGCCAAGGCTTAAGTGTCAGCTATCCCAGGAGAATGGAATCAAACTAAAAGCCACAGCTAAGAGAGAATGATCTGTTGCCACCCAGCGGAGGGTATAGACTCCTCTAGACTTAGGAAGCCCCTAGCCCCTGAGTCTGCTCCAGGCCCAAGGCAGATAGATACCCAACACCACATGCCTGGGTCTTGCCTAGAGATAGCTCCAGATGCCAGTGTAGGGTGAAGTGGAGGAAGGCTGAGCTGGAAGGTAGAATGGAGCCTTGGTGATCTCCAGGGCCCCAGCCAGCAGGGTGCCTGTCTCACAGAGAGGCAGCCCTCTCTCTGCCAACATTTACTCTTTCCCTTGTGTGCACATAGGGCCACCTTCAGGGTGTATTTATAAATCAGCACAGATGGCCTGATGATAACCTGGGACTATTTCTGGAGTGTAGGACTTGGAACACCCCTGCTCTGGGACCCTGCACCTGCTGATGGAGGGCACCATGGAGCCAGCCACGGTTTTTCCTTGCCTGATAAGAGCATTTTAGACTGCTACAAGTGGTTGCATAGTATGACCAATGCCAGGGGATTGTAAACCTCCTGGAGGTTGATTTAATGTGAGGTTCATGTCAATAGAAAAGCACAAAAGTACAAAAACTCCTGTGCCTTCCCACTCAGGGCAGATCAATCAGCTGTGGAGAGAAGAAGAGAGCACTGACATGTGCCACTTGACAGGGACGGCAGAACACCAAGGCCCAGAGAGGTCTGCTAGAGGTCACATAGGCCCTACGTGACAAATCTGGGTGGATGCCCAGGTCTGTTACCACAGAACGCACAAATATCTGGCCACCATACTATCCTTCTGGAACATTCTTCTTGTAAGGAGAGCCAGAAACTTTCCCCAGGCCCCTCTGAGAGGACAGTGGCTTCTACAAACGTAGTAATAAATATCCCAGCGGAATGGCAGCTAAGGTCATGACCCCAAGACATTCCCACAGAGTGGACTGGGTCCCCTGACTCAAAAAAGCTGAAGAGTCAATTCTTTCATATGTAGTAAGTATTCCAGGTTTGGTGACCCTCCACGAGTGGCATTTCCTGTAATTTGCCTGGTTTTCAAACATTAACCTCTACCCGAGAGAAGCAACAGCTTAACCATTAACCCCAGGCCCCCAGCAGAGCCCCCTGAACACACCCGAGCACTTGAGCCAAGAGAGAACCCTGTGAGAGATTGAGAGCTGACTTTATTGGAAACCACTGAGGTGGCAGGGCAGGTGGGGGTCATACCTCAACCAGTCCCAGGCTTTGAAGCAGGCTCAGGGCATGTGACACCTGCCTGGTTCTAGAACAACCTCAACCAGTCTCTCTCTGTCTCTCTGTCTTTCTGTTTCTCTGTTTCTATCTCTCTCTGTCTCTGTGTGTGTGCATGTATGTGTGCTTATGATCCTGTGTATTAGTGTGGCATGTTTGCATGTGTGCATTTGCATGTGTGTGCATGAGTGTTCCTTCATATTCATGTGGGGGAGCATGTGCATGTATGTGCATGTGTTCCTGTGTACTCATATGTGTGTGGGTGCCTGTAGAAGGCAGAAGACAACCTCAGATGCCATATACTGTTGTTGAGACAGTGTCTTTCACTGGTCTGAGATGCGCTAGTCTGACTGTGGGCTTCAGGAAACTATGCCTATGCCTCCAGTCCAGCACTGGAATTGCAAGTGCATGCCACCAGGCCCAGCTTTTTAAAACAACTGGCTCTTGGGAAATCTGACTCAGGTCTTTGTGCTTTTAACTGAGCCACCTCCTCAGACACAGGATGTCTTCTTCTTCTTCTTCTTCTTCTTCTTCTTCTTCTTCTTCTTCTTCTTCTTCTTCTTCTTCTTCTTCTTCTTCTTCTTCTTTTTGGTTTAATTGTTTGTTTTGTTTTGTTTTTGTTTTTGTTTTGAGACAGGGTTTCTCTGTGTAGTTCTAGCTGTCCTGGAACTCACTTTGTAGACAAGGCTGGCCTCAAACTCAGAAATCCACCTGCCTCTGTCTCCTGAGTGCTGGGATTAAAGGCGTGCGCCACCACGCCCAGCTGGTCCAGCTGGTCCAGCTGGTCTTCTTAATGATACACTCTTAGATGATAGGGTGCAAAGAGAGACTAGGAATACAATTAACACTTAAATATAAAATGTATAATAGTGTTGGTCGATGATAATGATACGTATTTACCCATGAATCGGTTGAGAGACCATGATTCTAGAGACTGAGTGGAAAGAAGGTCTTGTCCATGGTAGGCAGGTGACCTGTCACTTGAACAACATTCCTAGCTCCAATGATTCATAATCTCTGTACCTTACCCACTTTCTCTCACTTATCATTATACTTCTGAAACAGACATGATCATCTCCGTTCTAGAGATCAGACTCGGAACGTTCAACAATTTCCTACAGTTCTGGCCAGCGAATGCCAGTCAACACTCCCTAAGCAGGAGTGTTGGGGCTGGTTAGTCCGCGGAAGAAACCTTCGGTCCTCACCTTCCCGCGATACGTACCGGTGTAAATGATTCTACGAGGGACCGACCTGACCTCACTACCAATTCGACCCTTCGAGTCACCAATACTCGTGAATAATGGGAACGTTTTCTAGATTCGAACTCAGGGTCGTGGGTGTATGACCAATCTTTGGAAGCTATTGAAGTCAAGGTCCCAGATCTGACGTTGTCTTCTGAGCTCCTCATGCACCAGAAATGCATGCCGCGCACAGACTTACATGTGAGAGAAAAATCGCATGCATATAAAATAAAATAAATAAATCTAAAAATAAAATGTTAAAGGTTTAAAGATGCTTCCTAGTCCTTAGAGAGCTTTCAGAGAGAGGCATCAGGAGTCACCCAGCAACCAATGATGTGTGTCTCCATCTAGTGCTGAATGGAGTCCTCTCACGGGATGCTCTCAGGCAGTCTGCTCTGTGTTTCTTAGTCTTCACCATCACCAGGAGATGTGTTCCCTTCCCCCTACTTCAGCCAGCCTGACCCCACCCTGCCCCTCCCACCTTGCTCATCCCAATGGGCCGAGAGTGTGAGGGAGGGACCAAGAATGCTGTGACACACTTCCCAGCAAGCTTTCACTCTGCGCTGGGGAGGTGATTTGATGGGTCAAGTGCTCACTATATAAGCAAGCATGAGGACCTGAGCTCAGAGCCCCAGAACCTATATAAAACTAGCAATCCCAGCATGCCTGTGGAGGAAAGGTATAGAATAGGCCCTGGGAGCCCTCAGGCCAGCTAGCCTAGCAAGGGTATCGGTGTTGAAACCTTGTCTCAAACAAGGTGAGAGAGGCAAGGAGCCATCGTCATCTGACTTCACACATATGCCCTACACACATACACACAGACATATATGTATCATACACACACCATACACATGCGCACACTCAAAGATTTATAAACTAACACAAATGAACAAAAAAACTCACCTTGACGAACCGTGTGCGAAGAAGCAGACGGTGAGAATACGGTGGCTGTTCCCAGAGAAAGGAGACATGAAGATGCTGCCTCCTGAGCCCATGGTCACCATGGATCGATCCGACTGATTGAGTGCACAGAACTGAACCTACCCCGGACAGCCCTCCTAGTCCTGGGGACAGGTTTCCCACCCCGATGACTGGACAGGAGCCACCTGCGGAGGGCACCTGGGCTGAGGGAGACCTCCTACCTGATGCTGTCTCCGGGTCCAGAGCTCCCTTCTTCTCTCTGGAGAGTTCCTGAAGGCACTGGGCCTGTTCCTCCAGGAGCACATGCCACACATCACACATTCGGGGCAGAGCTCCAGCCTGCAAGTGGAACACGGAAGATTCTCATCAGTGCTGCTGAGGGTCCTGCATTCCTCAAGCAAGAACTGGCAGGCGGGCAGGTGGTGACAGAGGGTGGGAATACCAACTCCCACACCAGTGTCCAACATTAGCTCCAGCGTTGCAGGAAGGATCGCCACCTGACCACCTCATAACCCAACTCTATAAGGATGAGGCCAAAATGGTCTCCACAGATAACAACCCTCTGCCTCAAGGCCAGGACTGAGAGAGGAAGAGGACAAAGGAGCGTCTTAGCCCCGTCCCCCTTTTCAAGGGTACACTTACAATGACCTCCCCTTGGTCCCCACTTAAGAGACCCACCATCTCCCAACAGCACCAAGCTTGGGTAACTCTTTGACATGGGGGATTTGGGAAACATTCCACAATCAATTCTTAGAAAAAAAAAAAAAAAAAAAAAGTCCTTAAGCACAACTTTAGCAAACACACAGACTGTGTAACTGAAAAAATATGTGATGTTGATCAAAGAATTCAACAATTGAAATAAGGGCATAGAAATGCCTCTTGTTTCTGGGTCGTCACCCAACCTGTTCTCGGTGGATGTTATCAAGTCAGAACTGCAGCTAAGACCCTCTCCTTCCCAGAATTCCACAGGCTCGGCTACAGAGTGACTGTGTAAGGCTGCCCACTTCTCTGAATTATTCTGAAAAGCTTAGCTTTGTGTTTCCTTCTTTGTCCGTTGGTTCTCAGCATACTGTCTCCGATACTCTGGGTTCTTCGCTCCTTTTGTAAAGGTCTCCTCCCCACCATGGGCCTGCAGACTGCTGTGTGGCTGGCTTATGGCCATGCCAGTTTAACTCAAATGACGCAGCTACTTTCAATCCCCAGCTCTATATGAACTAGCTAAGATGGTCCATGCCTATGATCCTAGCACATGGGAGACCAGGGCAGAGGATCAGGGTCTTTATAAGATCCTATCTTAAAAAAAAAAGAAAGAAAGCAAAACCTCTAATGCGCCTGGGTGAGCATCACAGCTGTGTGTAACACAAGGGACGGCCTCTCATGGCTGACTGCTAGCACCCAACTTCATCAGAAATGGAAACCCACATATCTCTAGCCAGAGAAAGCATCCAAATGTAAAAGGCTTGGCATGGCAATGTTGTCGCCTTCTCACCACTGTAAAGTCAAGGGTCATCTGTGAGTCCAGAGTAGACTTGCTGGAGTACTTGGCAATGTGTTTAATCTGAGTTAGGAAGCACTGACCTATTTCTACAGAAACTGTACTGCTTGTGGGGTCCGAGCCTCACCACAGTCTATGGCTTCCTCTGCTCTTCACCAAACCTGTTGCTTCTCTGTTGTTTAGTTTAGTGTGTGTGTGTGTGTGTGTGTGTGTGTGTATGTGTGTACATGTGCCTGTGCAGGTACACATGCCTGTTTTTTGAGACAGAATCTGACTGATTCAGCTGGTGTCTGGTTGCTTATTTTGTTTGTGAACATGACACAAGCTATGGTTATCTGAGAAGAGAAAACCACCACTGAGAAGGTACCTCCATAAGACTGGCCTATAGGCAAGCCAGCAGCCAGCAGGGCATCTTCTTAGCTAGTGATTGATGTTAGCATGTCCAGCCCCTTGTGGGCGGTGTTCCCCCTATACTGACGATCCTGTGTGGTATAAGAAAGCAGGATGAGTGAGCCATAGGCAGTGCCAGAAGGAAGGACTCTTCCATGTTCTCTGCTTCAGTTCCTGGCTTCAGTTCCTATTCTAACTTCTTCCGACAATGGATTACAAGCTATAAAATGAAATAAACCCTTTTTGCCTCAAGTTGCCTTTGTTCATGGTGTTTTATCACAGCAACAGACAGCCTGTTATCAGTGAGTGCAAGGACATCCATACATATGTTTGTCAAGCTGGATAGATGGCTTAATACTTGCTTTGCAAGCCGAGGACCGCAATCCATCCCCCCAAATCCACATTAAAAGGAAAAATAAGCTAGGTATCATGGCCATAATATATTTTATATACAGATGAAATTCTCAAAGGATAAATTAAAATGATTTTTAAAAGACAGACATGGAAAAGGGCACTTGTAATTCCCCACTGGGGAATAGAGGATGCCTGAGGCTCACTGGAAAGTTCCAGGCCACTGAGAGACCCTGTGTCAAAACAAACCAAGAATAGGGTGGGCAGTGTCCAAGTTTGTCCTCTGCTCTCCACATACATACATGCACACATGCGTATGGGTGCCAACACACAAGTGCACACATATACACAAACATGAACACATATGTACTTGCAGTGTTAATAATTCTGCACAAAATTTACAAGAGCAAAAAGGTAAATAAAGATGAAGGATTGCTGAAGTCTATAGAAACAAAATTCCTTTAAGCAGTTAAACACACACACGCACACACACACACACACACACACACACACACACACACGAGTTTCTATTAGTACACGTTCTTCCTCATTTCTCTCGTACCAGAACCTGAGAGGCTAAAAGAAAACTGGCTGTACTCTCTCCCTAATGTTTGCCTGTTTCTCTCTCGGCAACCTTACTGCTCACTTTCATTTTTATCTCCATATTTTTAATTTGCATGTCTTAAAACAGCAGTTCTTCCTCCCTCTCCTCTCTCCTTCTCCCTCAGGTATGCGTTCATACATGTGTACTTGTGTGCATGTGTGGTGGAGACTTGAGGACAGCCTTGCAATCATGAGGGCCTCAGACACTGTCTGTCTTGGTTGTTTTGTTTTGAGATGTGGTCTCTCCCTGGCCTGAAGTACGTGAAGGAGGCTAGGCTGGCTGACCAGGAAGCCCCCCCCACACACACACACACACTACTTACCTATCTCTGCCTCTCCAGTCCTGAGATCACAAATGTATGTCACTGTGCCCAGATCTTTTCTTTTTGTGTGTATTCTGGGGATTGAACTCATTTTAAATTTATTTTTTATTTTTTAATTGTTTAGATTAGGTGTATATGTATATATCTACATATGAGATGTGCATAAATGCAAGTACCCACAGAGGCCAAAAGAGGGGGCCAGACCCCTGGAGCCAGGGACTGAGGCAGTTACAGTGCCACCTGACTGCTTCTGAGAACCAAACTGCAGAAGGAAGCAGTACTTGCTTTTAACCTCATCTCTCTAGTGCCTCCACCCTCAACCCCCACATTCTTAAAACAACACTATTTCTTGGATTATTGGAATATCTCAAGCTTCCTAGTATGGCCATTAAAGATTTAGATGTTTTAAATTCTCCCGAGAAATATTTCTCACTCCCGGATTCCGTACACCCTGTTCACATCCCTTTCAGTGAAAGCCTCGCTCCATGTTTATAACGGCTGCTTTTTGACAATGACGTATTGTTAGCTGTTGAGGCGCATCCCGTAAGAGGATCACGTGTCCTTGGGCGTCCTGTCTTCCCTGAGGTCAACAATTGCTGTGCTTTCTCGTCTAATTAGCTTCTGTGTACCTGTGGCTGATCTTCCCTTTCCTGTCCCCATGTTTTTCTAGAATTCCTGAGAGTCAAATGGTGGCCATCTGAATTGGCGCCCTACCCTTTCAGCTTCCTGAGCTTTTTTTTCTACCATTCCATGAAAGAGTTCCTGGATGTTAGCATTTTGTCTAAGCTCTGTCCCACAGTTACCTGGCAATAGCCAGGTGTGCTATAAAAGGAGATGCTTGCCCCTCTACTCTCAGTCCATTCCCTTCCCATGTCTCTCTCCATGTGCTCATGGCCGGCCTCTCTCTACTTCTCTTCTCTTCTCTTCTCTTCTCTTCTCTTCTCTTCTCTTCTCTTCTCTTCTCTTCTCTTCTCTTCTCTTCTCTTCTCTTTTTCTTCTTCTTCTTCTTCTTCTTCTTCTTCTTCTTCTTCTTCTTCTTCTTCTTCTTTTCTCTCTCTCTCTCTCTCTCTCTCTCTCTCTCTCTGCCTTTCTCTGCCTCTACTACCCTCTCAACTCCCCTCCCCATGCCTCAATAAACTATTCCACACTATACCATCTCGTGGCTGGTCCCTCAGGGGGAAGGGATGCTTCAGCATGGGTCTGTCCAGGCACCCCCTTCCCCCATACCTCACCACAAATCATAAAACATATCCTCTTTATCTTTTTATAAACATGTCACTGGATATCATCTATGGCAACTCCATTGTTAGGGTTAGGGTTAGGGTTAGGGTTAAACATTGATGGGCACTTCTACAGCCCAGCATCTGCTTAGCTGAGGACACAAGGGGAATGGGTTATGACCTCCACTCTTGGAGCTCATGGTCTTCAGTGGGTACAGAGAGATCAGCAGCCAGAGTATGTGGTGGTAAGAGCTTTGAGGAAGGAGGCATAGGGTGGACAGTGCAGGGGGGTTGGGGGGACAGGTACGGAGACTGCAGGAAAGGGCAATGCTGAACTCAAATGCTGAGGTGACAGTAGCATGGCCAGACAAAGAGGGGTCAACAGTGAAGGATCTCCAGGTGGAGATGCAAAGCTTGAGTAGGGTGATCTAAGTACAGAGAGGTGAGATGGATGGATGGATGGATGGATGGATGGATGGATGGATGGACAGATGGATGGATGGATGGACAGATGGATGGACGGATGGACGGATGGATGGATGGATGGACAGATGGATGGACAGATGGATGGATGGACAGATGGATGGATGGATGGATGGATGGATGGATGGATGGATGGACGGATGGCAGGGCTGCTGTAGAAGGTCATTTGGTGACATCAGCAAAGCAAGAAGACAATGAGAAGGTCATTTGGTGACATCAGCAAAGCAAGAGGACAATGACCATGGACAGAAGGATCCTGTAAGGCTGAGAAGATGCAGCCTGAGGAACCGCACAGAGGCAGATGGGAGAAAGGGACACAGGGGCAGAGCCAGGGCAGAGCCCCCAGCTCCACATGCCTACAGGGAGCTGCATTGCTCTGCCCTCTGCCTAGGTCAGAGGGATGTGTTCTTCCTGACCCCATGTCTCCATTACTGTGTCCTTTCTGTTTCTCAGACGATGTACTTCTATGGCTTGGATGTGTCACTAAGGTTCTCCTGTTGGAAACTAAGCTCAGTTCCCAACACACACAGATACATACATATAGATGTGTGTGTGTGTGTGTGTGTGTGTGTGTGTGTGTGTGTGTGTGTAAGAGTTATCCTAGGAGAGGGTTTCAAATGAAAGGATATTTTCTCTCTCTCTCTCTCTCTCTCTCTCTCTCTCTCTCTCTCTCACACACACACACACACTCACACACACACATACATACACACATGCACATTCACCCATACATGCATGTACACACATACACACACACCATCTCTTGCCTTCTCCTTTTTTGTTGTTTTCATTTTTATTGGATATTTTATTTACATTTCAAATGTTATCCACTTTCCCAGTTTCCCCTCCGCAAACCCCCATCCCATCCCCCCTCCCCCTGCTTCTATGAGGGTGCTCCCCCTTCTACCCACTCCTGCCTCACTGCCCAAGCATTCCCCTACACTGGGGCATCAAGCCTTCACAGTACCAAGGGCCTCTCCTCCCACTGATGCCCTAAAAGGCCATCATCTGCTACATAAGCAGCTGGAGGCATGGGTCCCTCCATGTGTATCCTTTGGTTGGTTGGAGCTCTGGGGGGGTCTGTTGGTTGATATTGTTGTTCTTCCTATGGGGTTGTAATCCCCTTCAACTCCTTCAGTCCTTTCTCTAACTCCTCCATTGGGGCCCCCTGATCAGTGGTTGGCTGTGAGCATCCACATCTGTATTTGTCAGACTCTGTCCTAGCCCTACTCCTTCTATGATGACATAGTATGAAGGACCTAGCTAGAGGCAGCTCCACAACATTGGATTCTCCATCCTTTAAAACTGTACTAAATAAATCTCTGAGCTGGAAAGATGCTCTGTTGGCATGCCAGCATGAGGACCTGAGTTTGATTGCTAGAATCCGTGTTAAAAAGCTAGACACAGCTATAGGTTCTTGCAATCCCAGCCCTGGAGAAGTAGAGACAAGTGGATGCCAGGGTCTCACTGGCTCGTCAGCCTGTGTCAGCAGTTACAAGGCCAAAGGAGTGATGTTGTCTCACAAAAACAAAGCAGATGGCACATTCATCTGCACATACACACACATGCATAGATAGGCACATACACATGCACACACAATCCAAAAAGACAGACAAAAACAGTATAAAATGGTGATTACATGGAGCTTGGAGATGAAGGAAAGGGAGAGATATTTAGTTGATTTCAAGGACTCTTCACACACATGTACACATACCTGTACACACAAGTGTACACGCACACACACACAAAAGAGATGCCTGTAAATTTGACTGTGGCAATCATTTCATTGTGTACATCAAAGCATCACGTCCCCTTAAGCACATGTGATTTTTAGTTGTGTGAGCATGTATACATGTATGTGTAAGTATGTACAAGTATGTGCATGTGTCAAAGCTGGGGGACAACCTTGGATGTCACGCTCCCTTGATACAAGGTCTGTCATCAGCCTAAAGCTTACTGATTAGGCTGGACTGTCAGACCAGCAAGCCCTAGGGAGTCTCCTGTCTCAGTCTCCCTGGTGCTGTGACTTTAATCATGAACCAACCTCCACACTTGATGCTTTGACATGGGGATGGAAATCAGGTTCTCCTGATTGCCAGGCAAGCATTTACTGACTAAGCTGTCTCATCATGAACTCAAAACACATACAATTTTAAAGATTAAAAAAAAAATGTCTAGCAAACAGGGCTAAACGGAGGCCACTGATAAGCCTGATTCTGTGGGTGCTGAGCAGGAGCCAGGCTGCAGCAAGATAAAATGAAGGTTATGAGCCCAGAAACAGCCTCCAAGAAGCTGGCCACCAGGGGGCAGAGCTGGGACTGTGGAGGGAGGTGTGCAGAGAGCTATTTTACCAGCCCTAAAGGGGCTGGGCAAGCTGAGGGGACACTCAGTGTGACCCCACTTCTGACCAGAATCTGAAGAAGTGAGGCACAGAGAAGCAGAGCTGGGAGCGACCTCAGTGGGTGGCCATGCAAGGTTGGATCAGCTGGGGAAGGAAGCTACTGAGGTATGTGTCAATGGTGTAGTTTGGATCTAGAATGGTCCCCAGTGTAGTAGAGGCTGAGTTCCTAACTTGGTGTTTGTTATTTGGAAGGTCGTAGAACTTTTAGAAGGCAGGGACTAGTAAAAGACAGGTCAGTGTGTAGGGGGCAGGGGGGAACTCATGCTAGTTTTGTTTCTGTTGCTGTAATAAAGTACTCAGACAAGAGCAAATGAAGGGAGAAAGGGGTTCTTCCAGTTCGATGATCCCTCACAGTTCTGTGATTCGGTCCAGCATGGCAGCAGTCTTGGCATGGGAGCTTGAGCCAACTGGTCCCCTCACATCCACAGTCCCAACAAATGCTTGCACGCTAACGTTCAGCTCCTCAAACTACTTCTTCACAATCAGAATCCTCTACCCAGAGAATGGTGGCAACCTCGAAGGCGGTCTACCTTAATTAATGTGATCTGTATAATTCCCAGAGATATTCTCTGAGAGCAGCCCAATCTAGACAACCTTCCAGTGATCTTCTCTCCCCAGATGATGCAAGACTAAGCGTCACACGTTGTGCCTTTGAAGGGAATTGTAGGGCTACAATCCCTTCCTGTCTTTAATTTGCTTTCTGGTCATGAAACAAGTTTTTTTTCCACTATGAACTTTTACCATGATACTGGGTCTCCCTACATGCCAAGAGGAACACCCTAACTCACCATAGACTTGCACCATGCTTCTGGGCCTCACCATGGGACCAGAACAACAGGCTAATCCACCATGGACTGAATCTCTAAAACTGTGAGCCTAAATCGACCTTTGTCTTCATAAGTTGGTCATCCCATGTGTTTGTTTAATGAGGAAAGCTGAGCAACACAGACAGGCAAGGTCTAGGGACTGCTCATGACAGGAAGGCAGTGCCCCCTTGTCAAGTAGTGCCATGGACTGAATGTCTATGTCACCTCAGTTCATACACTGAAGCCCTCACACCAGTGTGCCTGTAATCGGAGACAGAGACTCTCAGAATGTAATAAATGTTAGTAAAGGGGTAAAGGTGGGGACTGAACTGTAAAAGATCCATATTCTTGTAGAGGAGACAATATCTACCCAGCAGGCTCCCTGGACAGGCCACAAGCGAACAGAGGAGCTACCTAGAAGCCAGGAAGTGAACCCTCACAAGACACTGGATATGCTAGACCTTGATGTAGACTTCAGCTCCAGAATACAGGAAAAGAATCCTTTGTTGTTTATGCTGGTCATTCTGTGGAGTGTGTGTGTGTGTGTTCACTCACACAGGTGTACCAGAGAGCAACCTATTGTATTATTTTATTCATTTGTTGCCTTGTTTTTTGTTTATTTTCCATTTGTTTGTTTGTTTGTTTGTTTTGAGACAGGGTCTTTCACTGGCTTGGATCTTACCAAGTAGGCTGGGCTGGCTGACCACAGAGCCCCAAGCTGAGAACCATTATATCTGATCTTTTTAAACATGGAATCAAACTTAGGTCCTTGTGATTGCTAGGCAAGCACGTCCCCAGCCCCCGGTGTATGGGTTTTGTTAAGAGAGTCTGGCCGACCAAGATAAATAGGAAGGGAAGAAGCAGAGGGTTCACAGTAGACACATCTATCAAGCTAGCTGCTCCGAGGAAGCCGGTCCAGGTAGTCTTGACTCTCAGGAAACAACAGGCAAATCCATCACCCAGAAATGTGATTGTGAATCAGGAGGGCAGGAATTCAAATAGGTCACATGAGCATGTCTCTGAGAGCCGAGGGTGAGGGGAGCAAGGTGGAGGGTCCGGATAGAGTCCTGGGGTTAACTGAGGTTATGGGGCCAGGTTCCCATCCTAACATACTCATGTTCCTATAAGGGAAGGATGGTCTGGGCTGCAAGCATGACTGACTAGGTCTACCTATCCCCGTTAGCGTTCAGAGTGTTATGTCAGCGTAGTCTGTTGAAGCCGGCAGCCCCAGGATAGTCTCACTTTTTCAGGTTTACCCAGTGCTGAGCTGCCTTGTATTTATTGTAAGCAAGTACACGTAGATAGGATCTTAGTGTTGTGGGTTTGCCTTGGGTACCCCAGAGCCCGGTGAAGGTCAGTGTCCTTAACACTGCAGGGAGACTGGGGCCCAGTGCTGAGACACTGGAAGGGGCCACCACAGCAGCAGAACGCTAACCACTCAGACCAGCAGGGGTTCTGGGAAGCTGGCTCAGATGTTGGAGAGTCTCTGTTTCGGAGCCATTGACTAGAAAGCAGGGACAAGGAGAAGATGCCAAAGCAGGGCAGTGAGAACAACGCATTCCCTGCAGTCTGTTATCTGGCTTGGAAATGGGTTTTTGTTAGCTATGCTTATGTGTTAGTTAGCTTCCCACGGCTCTGATGATATATTTTGACCTAGAGTGTCATTTGAGCTGGTGGCATCAGAGTCTATCATAGTGAGAACACATGACAAAGGACACTGCCCGCTTCAGGGTAGCCAGGAAGCAGAGAGGGGTAGAGAAAGAGCCAGGGTCACAATATCCCCTAACATCTTCCCATTAGATTTTACCTCCCAAGTCTGGTTACCTCCCAATTGTTCTATGGGCTGGGCACCAAGTCTTCAACACTTTGGGGGAATATATAAGATTTAAACTATGAGGCCGGGGAATAGCTCAGTGAGTAAAGTGACTGCATTCTAAGTTCAACGACCTGAGTTCAATTCCCAAGAGCCCACATCAAAAAGCCAATCATGGTGATGCATACTTAAAATGTCACTAGTGGGAAGTAAAGACAGGTAGACCTTAGGGTTCTCAGACCGCTCAGCCAAATCAGTGAGTTCCAAACCCCAGTGAGAGACTCTGTCTCAAAAAAACCAAGATGGACAGGGTCCTGAGGGATGGTGCCCCAAAGTTGACCTCTGGCCTCCAAACACATTTACACACAGAGACACACACTCACAGACACCCAGACGCATACACACAGAGATATACATACACAGAGACACACACATAGGTACACACACAGAGACAGACACACACACACATACAGACACACACAGAGACAGACACACAGACACACACACACACAGACACACACAGGTACACACACACAGACAGACACACATACACAGACATACACACACACACATAGACACACGCATACAGACACACACAGAAACACACACACACACGCACACACATACACACACAGGTACACACACACAGACAGACACACACACACAGACATACACACACACACACACATACACACACACACACATACACACAATCCAAATTCTAATAGCATGTTTCCATCACTGGACTCAGAGTTTCTGTCATCACAGTGCCTCAAATCCAATCAGCAACACCTATTTTTAGTCCTGCTGATGTACCTCTCAGAAACATAACAGACCTTAAAGCAGTAGCTGCCACACAGGGGCAATTCCCCTCCTTGTATTCATAGAGTATTTGACAGTGCCTGATGATATTTTCTGTTGTCATGGCTTTGCAGAGATATTTCTGGCCCCTAATCTAGGGAGACCAGAGATACCGCTCAGGCTCATACAATGCACAGAACTGCTATATCTTGTCCACATGTCAAAAGTGTCAAGGTTGGCCTGGGGGTGTGGCTCAGCTGGTGCTTGCTGGTATACATGAAACCCCAGTTCCGCACCCCACCCTCACCCCACGATCCAGCAACCTGTTCTCAGTAGGTAGAGGTGGTGGGGTCAGAAACTCAAAACCGTCCTTAGTTACTTAGGGAATGGGAGTCCATCCTGGGCTACATGAGACCTGTCTCATAAAACAAAACCAAAACAAACAAACAAACAAACAAACAAAAAACAACTGTGTCAAAGTTAAAATACCCTGTTTGAATCATGGATCAGAAAGATTACAAGAGCCAGAAGTTACAGAGTAACTGTGTGTTCCTGTGTGTTCCTGACATGCCGGGGCAGTCACACACATGAAGTCACTGTAGCCCTGGTTACCTAAGCAAATGGAGCCAGGGGACATGGCAGCAGGGCTGCGGGAGGGATGTATGAGACCCCCCACTTCTAGTTGAGGAACTACAGGCAGTTAATCACTGATATGGAGGTGGGGGGTCAGTTTTCTTCAGGGTTGTGGATCCTGGTAGGTTCCCATTCTAGAGTGGATTGGCCCATACCCACAATTATATGGGCAACACAAATTCCACTCAGTGAGTTGCTGGAGAGAGAGAGAGAGAGAGAGAGAGAGAGAGAGAGAGAGAGAGAGGAGGGTGGTGAGCTTGGGAGGGGCTGGGATGAATCCAGGAAGAGTTAAGGGAAGACGTGGGGAATGAATATGATCAAAATATATTATTAACATTATAATAAGAAACAATAGAGCTAGCATAGAGACATAATAATTTTTAAGAGATTTTTATACGTATGGGTATTTCACCTGCATGTATGTCTATGTATCTGGTGATTCTAGTTTGTGGCAAGTTGACATTAAAACCATATGCCATACTAGCCAGAGCTAGGGAAGTGGAGGCAGGAGACTCCCCAACACTTACTGACCAGTCTGTCTGTCGTACTTGGTGAGTCCCAGGCCATAAGAAACCAGGGTGGGTAGCACATGAGGAATAAAAGCCAGAGAGGCTCTCCACATGCACACCCAAGCTTCTGCACATACAGACTTGCTGTATGGAGCAAACCGGCAGCGGTGGTGTGCTCAGTTTCTTATGGTAACCCCCCCCCCAGCCCCCTTCAGCAGTCACTGTTCTTCAGTTTCCACTTGCAAAAGAACTTTCTGATACCTGCCCTGTAGGAAGAGATGAAGAAGGGAGCTAGGACCACGCACGTCAGCTTCAGTGATCTCTTTGGAAGACACCTATGATGTCCCTCTGAGGGAAAGCCAAGAGGAAGGAAGAAATTGTCTTTATTATCCTTGAATCTCGAAAATCCAACATCCAAGCACCCAGAGTCAAAGGAGCAAAAGGAAAAGTTGCAGAAGCTGGGAAACAATCCAACAAAGTAGGCCCTTCCACCCTCATTTATTAAAGGCGTTTTCTACCACAATCCCCAAGAGATAGAATCACAGGTCTGGATAAGCCCACACAATAACCAGAGGCCCACGTGAAGTCTTTCTCCTAGAGATACTCACACTGCACATGTGTGTGTAAGTGACATGCAAATACAAGGGGTACAAGGGACAGAACAAACCTCAGGCAGGTCAGACACCCCACCCCCCACCCCTTCCAAAGTGAGGGGTCTAAAGCTCTGGGCGCTAGTCACAGCCTGGCTCCTAACACACTGATCAAAAGCAGGTCTCCCACTGAGGCCTTTGATCAGCTGTAAAAAACGAGGGTTTTGAACAGACATACACAAGCAGCCGTCTCAGGTGCAGTGAAGACTTGAACCAAGCAAAGTCTCAGTTTCCCCATCCGTTTATTCCTGAGATCGCCTTTGAGACAAAAATGCAAGCTGAACCTGCTCCTGCCTCCCTAGCACGGCACAAAAATGCCCCCAGGAAATGGGAAACAATGTTTTTGACCCAGATGGCAGCTCCAGGATCCCTGTGGTAACCCTGGAGTCCAACCCGGCAGCCTTGACCTTCTTCCCAGTTCTTCCCATCCTGCCAGCCTCAGTGCAGCCTGTCTCTCATTCAGATATCCCAGGGGAAAGTTCCCAGAAGTGTCTATGGGAAAGCAACACAAACCACGTTCTTCCTCTCCTACCCAAGTTTGTTGCCCCCTACTGCTCCCAAGACAGGCAGACTTTAGAAAGCCAGTCCCTCCCGCCACGGAGGGCTGAAATGATTCCACACAGATGCAAAAACTAAACTTTCCCATCTGCACACACCGCGGCACGAGAAAAAACTCAACTAGCCTGAACAACGTGGTTCTGACTTTATTCTGACAGTAAGCCTCTCCTGCCCCCTTTCTGAACCTTGGTCTCGGTGCTTGAGACCAAGCCCTCAAAGGGGGAACGAGGGTGTTTGGACAAAACCCTAGAGAGCAAATGTCTAGCACGCGTCGTTGCCGGGGGCGGCTACAGAACTGTCTCCCGAAAAGAAGTGAGTTTAGCGGCGGGAAGGGATGAACGAAGGTGAGGGGACTGAGCCTCACACAAGAGTCCGTGAAGTTTTTGCCTTTGGAGAAGAGGGCTCCGTCAGAGCGGACGATAGTATGTTAAGGGAAGAGAGATCGGCTGCTCCCCATAACTCCTAGGACCCGATAGAGGACCGTGGACTGGTTCGTGGGGTCCACGTCCGGGGGACGCGGGGTGGGGCGGGGCGGGGTACTCACAGGGTGCGCTGCATTGATGAGCAGTAGCAGCCTCAACAGAAGCAGTGACAGCCAGGGGCTCATGGTGCTGAATATGCTCCGCCCACTGTTGTTCCCCTTTGTGCTCTGGCCTCTTCAGGAGCTGGGTGTCTGTCTCTGTGTCCAGCTCAGCGTCCTGCATGTCGTCCAGGACCCTGGGCGACCCCCAAGCCCAGAGAAGCCATGGCTGGACCTACCCAATCTGACCAGATCCACAGCCAGGCTAGGGACTGCTGCTCTGTGAAGGTGGCAAGACTGTTAACTAACCTGCAGTGCCTATTGATAAAGACTGGACTGGCAGCTCTCGACTCCACCCTGCTGGGAATAGCAGGGAGGGGTTGGGGGGGGCGGCACAGAGCTGGCAGGGAAGAGAGAGGAGGAGGGACCCTAGACACCAGCCTAGAGGCAGCTGCAACCTCCCTCCTTCCCTTCTAATCCAGAAAGTACTCTCTCTGGAGGACTTAAGTCACATGCCTTCAGCAGTGACAAGGTAGGCAACACCTTTTCTTTTCTTTTCTTTTCTTTTTTTTTAAATCCTCGATTGAGACAGGGTCTCACTATATAGGCCAGGCTTACTTTGAACTCTCAGACCTCCTGCCTCAATTTTCCTAATCCTGGGATTACAGATGTGGTCTCCTACACCTGGTGTAGGATTAGCTACCATTTCCCAGGCTGACTTTTATACAAACAGAATTAAGTCTACGTCAACTTGGTCCTACAGAGCACCCTCGTTTTTTTAGCTTTCAGTGATTTTTCTAGGATTAGAGTCGCCACACCCAGTGCATGCAGAGCTAGAGATCAGAGTCAAGGCTTCCCAGCAAACAGCCCATTAAACAGCACTGCTCAGTGTGAGAGGGGATGGTGGAGACTGTGGTGGCCGCTATGGGGAAAAAAAACCGTTCTGTACATTCTCCAAGCTTCAACATCACCCTCCCTGGGAGAGAGAGGGACCATTCTTTTATGTCAATGGCCTCTTTGGTTCTAATCCAGTGCCCCAGTCACACAGTACCAGAAAATGGGACATTAAACTAAAGTCCCAACCATCAGAACCCTAGATATTCAATATGTCCTTCCGACGGTGTCTTAAAGGTCATCCTGAGGAGAGGAGAGTCTGTTCTTGACTTTAGGGTAAGCTCTATCGATACTTCCTGTGTGCATGTGCATGCCTGTGTGGAAGTGTGTGTAGAGATTAAGGATCGGTAGTCTTCCTCCATCACTCCCCCCTTAACTTTTGAGGCAGGGTCTCTCAGTGAACTTGAAGCTCATTGCTTGGCTACATCTCTGGTCACTGAGCCCTAGGGGTCCTCTCTCTCTGCTTCCCCAGTGCTGGGATAACAAGTGCCCACACACTGCTGTGTCTGGCTTTTTATAAGGTCCTCTCGCTGGCACGGCAAGCACTTCACAGACTGAGCCAACTCCCCGGCCCTCTTGTAGACACACTTAGCATCTCACTGCAGCAGGTTGCAAGATTAGACACAAATCTTCAGAAAATGAAAATTTCTCCAAGTGGCAAGAGGAAAGAAGTTTCCCTCCCTCCCCTTTCTTTCTGCATATCCTTTGCCTCTTTACAGCATGTGCAAATCTGTCAAACTGCCAACAAGCCTCTAGCCAGCTTTGAATCCCAGTACCCTCTCCAACTCCTTCTAGTCCTTATTTTTTTTTGGGGGGGGGGGGTGTGTCTCTAGCCCAGACTTGCCATTAATCCCTCTGATATAGCTGGGGATGCCCTTGATTGTCTGGTCCTCCTATCCACAACTTGAGTGCTGGGATTGCAGATACATTCCATCACAACTGGTTTTATGTGATGTGGGGACAGATCTCTGTGATCTATGGGATGCTTTGTAAATTAAAGTTAGGCAGGCGCTCCGCAGGTGCTTGGCTACTGCTTGCAGCTTCCTACTTGTTGGAAAGGGCTGAGGTGTTTCCTCTTTTGCTTGGCTAAACACCATCCTGTGTGTATAAGTGAGTAACCTTTCCTGACATATTCAAGAAGGACACTTCGGCTGCTTTTGTAGAGGTCTGACTGGATGCTGACTAAACGTGCTAGTTACTTTTCTAGTGGCTGTGATAAAATCCTTTGACAAAAGCAGCTCAGGGGGAAGAGTTTAGTGTGGCTCACCGTTTGGGAGCACAGCCCATCAGGGTGGGGAAGGTGTGGCAGCAGGAGTGTGATGCAGATGGTCACATGGCATCCGCAGTCAGGAAGCAGAGAGAGAGAGAGAGATGCATGCTGGGACTCAGCTTACTTTCTCCATTTTAACTGGGTCCAGGACCGCAGCCTATGGGATGGTGCTGCCCACAGTTCCGGTGGGTCGTCCTGTATCAGTTAACCTAACTAGTTAATTGCATCAACTAGTAACATCAGCTATCACACTGAGTTAGAAAACTGTCTTATTTTCTTCACATTGTGACGAGGATTCACCAAGCTGGCTGGTGATTCTATTATTATTATTACTATTATTATTTCTCCAGTTATGTCTTATTTCTTTATTTCTTTTCCCACAGCAGGAATAAGATATACTAGAGGATTAACATTATTCAACAAATATTTATCGATCCCCTGCTCTGCTCCACATGCTACATTAGGGTGATAGAGGCCTGTGGAGATTACCCTGCCAACCTCAGCCCATGTGGACCATCTACAGTTCTACAGCTTCATCCTCTCTAGGACACTAAGAAAGGATGCTACTTAATTTAAGAGTTCTGCATCACCACAAAATGAATAATTCTTTTGGTTAGCAGACAAAGCAGCTGTGGAATGCAGAGTGAGCAATTATTTTTCAGATGGCAGTAAATTCTATGCAAAGTATATGGAGATTCTATGAAGATGGTCTCCTTGGTAAAGTGATTGTAAGGTAAGTATGAGGACCTGAGCTTGATCCCTAGCACCTGCATAAAAAGTCAACTTTGGTGGTATATGTGTGATTCTAGGGGAAGTAGAGATGGGAAGCTCCCGGAGTTTGCTTTATTTGTGAGCCCTAAGTCTCAAGGAGAAACCCTGTTTCAAAACAAAAAACCAAACAAACAAAAAAAACCCCCCAAAACCAAGCTGCATGGTGCAGAAGAATGACTCCTAAGGCTGACTTCTGGCCTTCACGTATATGCACACTTGTGTTCACATGTCTACCTGGTACAAGCACACACACACACACCGTATATAGGAAAGCATCAGACAACTAAGGCTGGTGCTCTGTACATTAGTTGAGCCCTACCTGTCACCAGGCTTGTAGGCCAAGCACATTTGATGGTCTATATTAGATAAACATCAAGCCTGTCTTGGTTCCATTCTTCTTAATTACACAAACTTTTCTTGTCCACTCTCAGCCCATGGACCTTGTTGAGGCTTTCAGGAAGAACAGCCTAAGAGTTAACATGTGACCCAACAGGGAAGCAGCATCACCATCCCTCAGCCAACTGAGCAGTGATTGGTCCTGAGATGGGCACTGGACACATTTTGACCAGGAGTGGCACCAGCACATCCTATATGTGGGCATCATGATCAACCTAATAGCAAGATGGCAGTGTTTTCCAGAGCACTGGGACATCCTTGCTGAGAATGAAGCCAGCTGGGATGGAAGGAGCCAGCGTGGAGGAAGGACCTAGCAGCTGCCATCTTTGTGCAGTCACCACTGAAGTCCTAATCTTGGTTGTCAATGTGACTACATCTGGAATTAACTAAAACCCAAGCAGCTGGGTACATCTGTGAGGGACGATTTTTTTTCTTAATTCAATCATTTGAAGTGTGAAGACACACTTCTCATCTGGATCTTTAAGGTGGGAAGATCTGCCTTTAATCCGGACCACATCTTCTGCTGGCAGTCTTATAGAGGACAAGAAAGAAGAAAGCTTTGTCTTTGCCAGATGCTCTCGCTCTCGCTGGCAAATCCATTCCTTCAGTGACATTAGAGCTTACTTCTTTTGAATTACAGTGTATAGTCTCATCCAGCTGAGCCATCCAGCCTTGGAGATTGAACAATTACTGCATTCTTAGATCTTCTCTTGGTAGAAAGCCATTGTTGGACTAGCTGGACCAAAGCCTGTAAGCCATTCTAATAAATTCCCTAGATAGATAGATAGTCCTATAGATGCATTCTATAATTCTGTTCCTCTAGAGAACACTGACTAATATGCTTGCCCTCCAGAGAGGCTTCCCTAAGGAATATTTGAGATTTAGTGGTTTGGAGGTTGTGGGAGGAGATAACAGAGGAAAGAGAAAGAAATGGGCTACTCAAATGTTTGAGTCTAGCCTGGCATGGTGGCACACGCCTTTGATCCCAGCACTCAGGAGGCAGAGGCAGGCGGATTTCTGAGTTCGAGGCCAGCGTGGTCCACAAAGTGAGTTCCAGGACAGCCAGGGCTACACAGAGAAACCCTGTCTCGAAAAAAAAAAAAAGTTTGAGTCCAAGGTGTCCATCAAATGACTGCACAGGTTCAAAGAGAGCCATCCGAGGCATGTAGTCAGCTCTGTGAAGAGACCTGTACCCTGTGTGGCAGCTTTACTGAGAGAAGAATTAATGTTGGATTGATGAGCCCTGAGTAATGAGCCAGAGTGGTTTCCTGTTGAGCACCTTTTGGCAAAGGTTTGACATTCACATTGTAATGAGGTTTTAATGTTCTCGCCTCTGTGTTTACTTTCTAGAAAAGTAGACTTCGGTTCTCAGGAAAGCGTGCTCTTCTTTGCTTTTTGCATTTTCCTCCACCATTTGTCGGCATCCTTTTGAATATTTAAATGAAATATGAGAGTTAAAGTCGATCAAATAGAAGAGCAAATAAAGCCACCTCTGAGAGAGTGTTGTTAGCGCTTTCAAATCCTCATCATGGATAGAAGGTCAGGAGCAAGCCAACCTTCCCAGAGAAACCCACGTGGCTTATTCAGCCCACAGAAGACTTGTGGGCTGGTGAGCTAGCTTAGCAGGTGATTGCCTCTAAATCTGATGGCCTGAGTTCAATCCCTGAATCTTCACACCATGGAAGGAGAAAACTTACTTGTCTCCTGGCCTCTATACATGCACTGTAGAATACACACATACACAAACAAATGCATGAAATGCATACATACATACATACATACATGCTATTACAAATTTTAAGAATATTAACAGCCAAACCTGGATTCAAGTCCTGAGTTAACAATCAATTAATACTAGAACCTTGGGCAAGTTACTTGAACCCCAGAGACTTCAGCCTCATTTATGCAGTGAGGGTAAATACCCATCTTCAGCATCACCATGTAGGAAAGGGACAGACATTGTTTTCAGCTGTGTATCCAGTGGAATGCCCACGAGGTTCTGATGGATAACTCCAAAGCCCGGGTCACACAGATGGTCCTGGTTAAACTCAGCTGGTCATAAAACAAAAAAAGACAAGGATGGAAGATATAATGACTTGTAGGGAGGGAAGAAGGGAGCAAGAAAGGGAGGGGAGGGGAGAGGAGGGAGGCTAAAAGGCGCTCAGTGGGTTTGGGAGAGAGCATGTTATGTATAGAGAGAGACAGTGAATTTAGCAGTGAGCCATTGCAGTAAATACTAGGCTCACCCGAGCCTGAGCACCTGAGTTTAATCACCCAGGTCCCACCTGGTAGAAGGCGAGACCTGGCCTTGCTGTTAGGCTCTGATTTCTGAATGTGTATCAAGACACATACTCACAAAACAAATAATATAAAAATAAAAGAATTACTATATACACATATTGGATTGTCCAAGAATAAGTTTAGTTTAGTTTAGTTTAGTTTAGTTTAGTTTAGTTTAGTTTAGTTTAGTTTAGTTTAGTTTTATAAATAGTTGGCTGACAGCCTTGTTCAGATTCTCAGCTAACAGCATGGGTGTCATCATCAGATGATGTGGTCCATGATCTGCTTCCAAGATTTCTGGGCTTCACCATCGGGGAGGAGAAACAAGCTTTCCTTGCTCTGTCTTACTTTTGGGGAGGGGGGACTGGAGAGATGGCTGGCTGGTTAAGAACACTGCCTGCTCTTCCAGAGGACCAGGGTTCAATTCCCAGCAACCACATGGCAGCTCACACCTGCCTGTAACTCCAGGACTCTGACACCCTCATACAGACACACATGGAGGCAAAACACTAATGAACATTATATGTGTGTGTGTGTGTGTGTGTGTGTGAGTAGATATATGATACATTAGATATAAAAGTAAATTTATATATAAAAGTAAGTTTATTTCATGTATATGAATGAATGAATATTTCTTGAATATATTTATACATGCATATATATATACATATATATATATATATATATATATGTATATATATATATAATCACATGCATACCTAGAGCCTATAAAGTCAAAAGAGGGCCTCAGAGCCCTTGGAACTAGAGTTATATATGGTTGTGAACCACTATGTGGGTACTGGGAATTGAACCCAGGTCCTCTGCATGAGCAACATCTCTCCAGTCCCCTGCTGTATATTATTTGAAATGTTGTTTCAGGGAAACCATGGGAACAAGAATGGGAGAAAGATCATATGGGAGTTTGGAAGGGTCAAAGATTAATACAGCACTTTAAATTTTTTTTCAAGACAAAAATCATTACCAGTATATTCAGATATCAAGTGTGATGGCAATCTGTCAACTTGAAAGGATCTAGAAGCACCTAGAAGACTCAGGCACACCTGTGGGGGATATTCTGGGTCAGGTTAGTCTCTTGGGATGACTACAGAGATTATTCTAATCACATTAACTGAGGTGAGAAGACTAGCCCTCCACGGGTGGCACCATTCCCTGGCTGGGGTCCTGGTGTATAAATGGAACTGGCTAGCAGTCAGTCAACTTTCTGACTAGTTGATGTTCACAAAGTTGGTATCACAAAGTTGGTGTCTTAAAACAACCACCGTGTGAAACTTTGAAACCTTAAATTCAGGCAGGGCTCAACTGGACAATGAAAAGAGTCACATATCAATGAAGATCCAAGAGGAGAGGACAAAGCCCCTAGCTCCCCATGGGAGTAAAATGGGTCAGTAGCTAGTCTAGGTTGCCACAGTGCCAGGCAAGGATAGGGCAGTAGGGTAGGAGGCAAAGAGAGAAGGCAGGAGTCGGGTAGCAGCTAAGTCCTGCTTCACCCTGAGAGCATGGTAAGCATTTTGAATTTTATTCCCCATCCAGTGTGACATCCCCAGAGAGATTTAAACAAGGGAATCATGGCCCTCCTGTTCCATGGAAACTTGTGACAAGCTTCTGAGCCTGTTGTCTTGCTCATGTCTTCGCATTCTCCTGGGGCCTGGGGCACCACTCTGTCTGGTCATTATGAATGCCAACTGCAACATGCACATGGATACAGGAAGTAATTAACCTTCTAGACCAGCCATAATTGGAGAGCATCCTTTGGTCCAGAATTCTCAGACTTTAATGAGCACATAAATATCATCATGGAATGATACTAAAATGTGGTTTCTGATTCAGGAGGTCTCAGACAGCCTGAGATTCTGGATTCTTAACAAGCTTCCATGCCAGTTACACTGAACAGACACCAGAGGTTTAGAAATCAGTCTGGGAGTGTTGATGGGGGTAGGGGATATTTCACTCGGTAAAGTATTTGCCTTTAAAGCATCAGGACCTGAGAGTTTGAGTCCCAAAGGCCACATAAGAAGGGCCAGGCATGGTTTTACCAGCTTGTAAACTTGGTGCTGGTAAGGCAGAGTCAGGAGGATCTTTGGGACTTGCTGGTCAGCCATCCTAGATGAACTGGTCAGTTCCAGGCCAGTTAGAGACACTCTCTCATAAAACGAGGTGGATGATGGCTTAGGAATGATGTGGGGGGTTATGCTCTGGCCTTCACATGTACACATGAATGCACATGTACACATGTATGTACATGCACACACATGTATGCACATGCACACTCATGCACACATGCCCCCCCAACATCCATGCAAGAAATAACTATAAGTCAGGTGTTTGAAGCTGTAAGAATAAGAACAAGAGCCACAAAGTTCAGAAAGAGAAAGATATGGTAGCAGTTCATACTGATGACTAATCTAACAGGATCTAGAATCACCTAGGAGACAAATTTCTAGACTTGTCTGTGAGGGAGTTTTCAGACCAGCTGACTTGAGGTGTAGAGACACACCCTGAATGTAGGCAGAACCATTTCATGGACTGCAGTCCTGGGCTGCAAAGAAAGAAAGGAGAAGTGAGCTGAGCTCCAGCACCAGCCTTCTCTGCTTCTGGACTGAGGACTGAGTGTGACCAGCCACCTCACACTGTGATTGGCACGCCGTCCCTGTGGTGGACTATACTTCTGACCTAAGCCAAAATGAACCTATCCTTTTTAAAGTTGCTTTGTCAGGCATTTTGTCATGGCTATGGGAAAAGAACCTAGTGCAACAGCATACCTCTGTCTGTCCTTCTTACCAGAGAGAAAGCTGTCTACAGGCTTCTCCCAGGAGCTATAGTCTCGGGAGCCAGAGTTAGATGGTATACCCAGCCTGAAATTCATCAAGCATCTATGCTTGGCCGGGATGCAGCAGATCCTGCAAGAACCCGAGCTGCTATGAGATAGTGTACATTGACAACACACAGTGACCACATATGACAACAGGCCCTGTTGCTAATTGCTATGTGACCACATGGGTGCTTTCTATGTATAATAGGAAATACATTTTCACTAAGAAAAAAATGCTAGTTCACATTTAAACGCAGCACAATGCACATTGACATACGTGTATGGAAACATCCTGTGGTCCACACTGGAGGAAGGGGCATGAGAGCTGGCAGATGGGTGAGTGTCTGCTTTCCTGAAGTCTCGTCCCTTTGGGGCACAAACAAGAAGGAACTAAAGCAACCTGTGAGCTCACCCAATGACGATGTTCATTCTCTCAGCCAACAGTAACCAAGTAATCACTATGGACTAAAAACTGCGTCAAGGACTGTGGGAGAACCAGAGATGAGACATGAGGCCCTTCCCCTAAGAATTTTGCTGTTGAGGCATATGCATAGAGCTGGGGATGTAGCATGGTTTCCTAACTTGCACAAAGCCCTCCAGCTGCCCGGCCCCTCAGCATTGCACACACCCCAAGAGTGACGGTGCACGTTTGCAATTCCAGCGTTGGGAAGGTGGAAGCAGGAAAATAAAAAAAAGTCAAGGCCATCCTTGGCTACATAGCAAATCTTTAAGTCAGCCCAAGATGCATGAGACTATCTCAAAACCAAAAACAAGGCACATACTACAAACAATGAGTGGTGTAGCATACAAAGAGATAACTGCTATAAGAGATAAAGATGGAGCTGGGCGTGGTGGCACACCTACAACCCCAACATGCAAGAGGAGACAGGGAGAGCAGGGGCTCCAAGCCATCATAGAGAGAGAGTTCTGGTTGAAAGTGAATCTTACCCAATACCAGTGTTGAAAGATGAGGTTTTTAAAATTTTCTGAGTGTGTGTGTGTGTGTGTGTGTGTGTGTGTGTGTGTGTGTGTGTGTGTCTGTGTGTCTGTGTGTGTGTGTGCCGCAGAACACATGTGGAGGTCAGAGGACAACTTACAGGAGTCACTTCTCTCCTTCCATCAGATGGATTTAAGGATCAAACTAAGGTCATCAGGTTTGGAAGCAAGCACACTTAACCACTGAGCCACCCTTCCAGTCCCAAGATGAGGTTGTTTTATAGGTAGGAATGCTAAGAGGGAAAAGTGGAACCAAACCAAACTAACAAAACCAATGAACCTTTCCAGGTGGGGATAGGGGTACATCAGCACAACAGGTGTAGAGGTGGACAGTAGACAGGAAGTTAGACACCATCTGGACTCTATAATCCAGAGTCTCCTCACATATTTCCTGTCATACAGGAAAAGAGAGATCAGAAGAAAAGCTGGAAAGAGTTTTGAATGGACGCTGTAAACTTCCAATGATTTTTGGATTAAACTTAAAGTCTTGTCCACAAGTAGGAATTCAGGCCTGGTGCCGTGAACCCAGTCAAAAGTTGGTGCCTGCTGGGTCATTGCTCCAAGAACCTACTACTGATGCTAAGCCACATGTTGCCTAACAGCCTTCTAAATACATCACTATGTATGCTTATACCATGGATTAGTAGAGCCTTTACCTTTGCCAGAGTTGTTCTCCGTAGTAGGCACCAGTTTATGTAGTTTCGTAAGTGGTCAGAGTGCTTAGAATAAGCGTCTATTGAGTGCTCAGCCTATATAGAACATGTCAACCCAACGCTAAAGGAAAATCAAAGAAGTGGGGGAGGGGAGTGAAGGGGGGCGGAGTGAAGAGCCAGAGGAAGGGAAGAGCGCCTTGAAATGCTGTCTTCTGGCCATGACGTGGTAAACTCCCTGCAGCCCTGGTTATCTGAGCCATACCTGCACAAGGTCAGGTCAGCATTCCGGCAGGGGGCACTAACTGGAATCAGTGGATTATTAACAAATGAGAAGATGATGTGGCGGGGGAGAAGATGATGTGGATTGCGGGCTCTTGGTCCAGGCTGGGGTGCATATAATCGAGATACATTGTTTACATGTACAAAGCTTTCAAAGAAGAAATAAAAGATAAACTATTTTTTAAAAACATGCAAGAGAATGTGGGAATTTCTTCAAAATAGTAGAAAGTACAAGTGAAACTAGATTGGCTAAAATTTAACCATGGTTGCAGCGAGAGAAGGGGAGCTTCTTTTTGGCATAGCCTAACTTTGCTAGTGTACGAACTTTATCATATATCAAAGTGTAAAACTGGGAGGGGAAAAAAGGGGAGCCTGGACAGGAGGTCCCGCCCATTGTGCCGGCGACCTGCCCAGAGCTGCTCAGGCAGACTGCCCAGTCCTCAAAGTGGCCTAACTTTCTCTGCTCCTCTGGGAATCCATTAGTTTTCCACATGGTAAGTGGTGCTCTCTAGTCTTTCTCAGGCTCCGCATACTGTTCAGAACCCAAAGAAGTTAACCCTCGTCCCAGAATAGAAACCGACCAACTTCCCCCAAGTTTGCCGGCCATTTAGGCGCGTCTCCCAGCACGTCTTGGGAAAGCGTCCGCGTTGTCATGGCGACGCTCTGAGTAGGTTCCTACACGCCCGCCCCGGAAAGAACAGGACTAACGTCTTCAGGGTAAGTGGCTTAGGATTTGTGACTCGAGTGTCCCAAGGTGGTCGCCAAGCTACTAAAGCAGCGGAAGCCCCCAGGCAGATCCCCTAGATGTTCATCTAAGGATCGGGTCCGGGTGAGGGCGAGGTGAGACCCCCCCAAAAAAGATGGTGGTAGGAGTGAGCCTGCGTTCTACCTACCACTTTAGGATGAGTTGGTGTGAAAGAAGAGGGGATTAGCCAGGGTGGGGTCCAGTCCAACATGACCCTACCGGAAACACAATGGGTACAAGAGCAGCAGGGTTGGGGTGGGGGAGAGTTGGGGCAGGCATTGGAAGGCAGAGAGGGGCGGGAAGTGGGTGGGGACCCTGTTAAGCGGATTCCCTAGGCTGTGTTGATCCCTAGGCTGTGTTGAGGATTATGCAACCTTTGCTACTGAACAGGACGGACGCTGAGAAGGCAGCCCAACTTATTTCTGGAAATAGTTGTTACGCAGCTACTGTACTGACAACCTCAACCTCACAGTTCATAGATGTGCGTTCTTTATTTTACTTTCAACTTCAGGGGATTCTCCAAGCAGCCCCCAGCTTGTTTGAAGGAGTCAAGAGTTGTGAATGATATAGAAAGTGTGGGATTGGGAGTCAGTGAGATGGCTCAGTAGGTGAATGTGCTTGATTTGCAAGCCTAATGACCTGAGTTCAATCCCCACAACCCACACAAGAGTGGGAGGAGCCAACCAACTGCACAGAATAGCTGTCTTCTGACCTCCACTCGTGCACTTTCTGCTCCCCACCATTCCCACAAAATAATAAAGGGTTTTAAAATGTGGAATGTGTAAAGTTTTGTCTTAAGGCAATAATGTTAATGCCAAATGACATCTAAAATAGTAATTGAGAAAGAATGTTAGAGGGGGCTGGGAATGGGTGTTTATGAGGAAAATGGAGTTTCCAATGACTGTCAACTGAAAATAGCCTTGACCCTGAGTCCAAGGCATGTCCCAGGTCTCTGTGATACAGCCATCTCCAGGCTCTGTCACCCCTCTATCACCTCCTATTAGCAGACAGGTCCAGAAGGTGACATATGAATGCCTGTGTCTTGCAAACACTCAATATGTTCAAGGGACCCTTGTTCACATCTCTGTGAATGTGGTTTGCAGACACGTCAGAAAGAAGACTTTTAACTGTCAACAATCTAGAATCATCTGGGAAGAGTCTGAATGGGGAGTTATCTAGATCAGATTGGCCTCTGGGTGTCTGTGAATTGGTTGTTAATTGGTGTGAGAAGACTTGGCCTTCTGTGGGCAGCGCCATGCCCTAGGCTCTGCACGGTTTGAGAGGGAAGAAAGCTAGGAAGCAAAGAGAATAGCTAGCATGGGGGCTTTTGTTTCTACATTTGACTGCAGGTGTTAATGTGACTAGTTGTTTGAGTTCCTGCCTCAATTTCCCCTTAATAATCTGGAGTTGTAAACCCAAATAAACCCTTTCCTTCCCTACACTGATTCTTTTTGACAGGATATCTTGTCATTAACAACAGAAAACTAGGGCGCTTTCCAAATGTATTAGCCCTTGAGAGTTCTTTCTTTCTTCCCATCCCCACCCCCATGTGTCCCAGAAGCATCTCAGGAACACATTTTAGAAAAGCTTGGGAGAGTCATGGGAGAGTTTAGAGCATGTTGCCATATTGGGTTATGGTGTGTGATGTCAAATGATTAATGAGGCAGCCCTGTGTGGGAATGCAGTGTCCAGTAGATGAGAAGTGGGGAAGGCCTGAGCCATGGCACACCATGTAGAGACAAGAGGTACATTTGTCAAAAACTGAGAAGAAATATGTGCGTGATTTCTCATGGTAATTCCAGGACTCCTGTTTTTCTTCCCAGGAAATAACCTTTGACTCTAGACAGACAGTTCCATTTTTCACGAGGAGACGGAAGTTGTGAAAAGCCCCATGGAAGAACTACAACAGGAAAAAGAACCCCTTGATAAGATGTCATCCCTCCTCTTGAAGAGCCTGGTAGAGGAGCCCAAGAAAAGAACAGAAGTGCCTAACCACCTTCTGGAATCCAGTAAGTGGGCAGTTAACCCTTGCATATGAATTACTTCTCTAGGAGATCCAGGGTTCAGGAAGCTGGGATGGTGGGTGCTGATCTAGCTGTATCACTACGTATAGAGATACATTAGTATCACTATGCATAGGCTCACAACAGTTTTTGTTAATAAGGCTGGTAATTAACTTAGATCTAACTGCTTAAATGGTAGATTTTTTTTAAAAAATATTTATTTCTATTTTCATTTATGTATACGTTTATGTGTATATGGCACATGTGTTGTGGGTGCTTATGGAGGCTATAAGAGCCCCTCAGATGTCCTGGATCTGGAGTCATGGACATTTGTAAACCATCCAGTGTGGGTGCTAAGAACCAAACTCAGGTCCACAGGAAGAGCTAAAAGTGCTCTTAACCACTGAGCCATTTCTCCTACCTCCAAACAGTAGATTTTTGTGGTAAAAATCACTCACAAGTTTAATGACTTCCATTTCTTCACATGTTGTTCCTGTGTGTCTCACTGTGTAGGGAAAAGTAGGATGGGAAGTGAGACAAACGAGGCTGGGAACATAGGTCAGTAAGCAAAGCATATGTCCTGTAAGCACAAGGATGGGAGTTCGAACCCCAGCTCCCACATAAAATACATGGACATGCTATGTACTTGTAACCTCAGCACTGAGGAGGAGCCCTGAGGCTCACTGGCCAGCCAGCCTAGCCAGGGTCTGAGACCCTGCCTTACAAAACAATGTGGACAGTGGGTAACAACCAAGGTTGTACAGTACACACACACATACACACACACACACACACACACACACTCACACACACACACACACACACACACACACACAGAGTTAACATTTGAATAAAAGAACAATGGCAGAGAAAGGCTGGAATACTCTCCGACCAAGGCTGACATGTCCCAGGCATGTCAGAGAAAATATGACTGCTACTCAGATGACCAAAAGCCCACTGCATTGGGCTGGAAAAATCCTGATTCGTGGGTCATCATCCACCATTGAGCCTCTGACCTTTCCCCAGCCTCACCCACTTCCATTGCCTGAAGTGCTTTTCTCTCTTAATAAACTATTTCTGTTTTACCACCACTCGGGTGTCCCTGATGCAATTCCTTGCTCTGGGATGTAAGAACCTAGACATCCCCCTAGGGAGTGCCCTCCAATGTCCAATATCTGCCTGTAACACCCCAGGCAGTGTCCCTCCTCAGACAGTCTTGGGACTACCATGCTTCTTACTTCAGTCTCCACATTCTCGGTTTCCTTTCTGGAACCCCTTACTCACGTCTCTGCCCTGCTTGAACACTCTCAAGAGCTCTCTGTACGCTGGACAAAGTCACAGTTCTGATAAGCATGGGGAGACAGAGGGGCTTGACATCATCAACCTCAGCGCCCTGAGAGCTCCCTTAGTCTTTAGGGACCTCACTTGGGTCAAACCAACATTAATTTCTTTGACACAGAAAAAATATCAGAACTATACAGTTTAGGAAGCAGATATATTATATTATTATAAAATATATCTTCATTATAAATTTTATTAATAAAATATATTTTAATGAAGTCTTCGGCACCAGGGTTAAGAGAAAGAGAGGTGCTCGGCAGAAATCAAAACAAAGGAATTGACACTGGCAGCTCCATGAGAGTCACAGGGAGAAACCTGAACCCAAGTGTGGGTGGGCTCCTGGAGGGACCTTGTCGGTAGACAGATCTTTTTGGTGCCCTTTGGGGGCATTCAGTGGGTGATGAGCCATGGCTAGCTCCCCACTTTCTAGTTTAGTCACCCCATCTTGGTTTCATTTCCACTGCTGTGGTGAAATTCTCTAACAATGGCAACTTAGGGGAGAAAGGGTCTATTTCAGCTCACAGTCCATCAAAGCAAGGAGTTCAAGGCAGGGACTTGAAGCAGCCAGTCACATCCCACCATCCATAGTCAGGATCAGAGAGAGAATAAATGCATGCTTGTGCTCATCTGGTTTCTTTTATACAGTCCAGGCCCCCCCAAATCAGGGAATGGTGCCCCCACGGTTTCAGGCTGGTCTTCCCACATCAAGACAGCCTCATATAGACGTGTCCACAAGGCAATTTGAAGTTAGGGCCTGGTTCTTCCTCCTAGCCCCATGCTCCTAGAAATAAGACTCAGACTCAAAATATATTTATAGATACCTTGGCCATATAGTTAGGCTCTTCTCTGATTAGAATCATAACTTCAGATAGCCCATTTATTGTAATCGACATTCTGCCATATGGCTGTTACCTGTGCTCAGGCACCACGCATTTCTTTCCTTTTTTCTTCCTAGGGAGATCGCCAGCCTGGCTCTATCCCAGAATTCTTTTCTCCTCCTGGATGTCCCACCTCTATATCCTGCCTCAGCCATTGGCCATGGGTTTTTTAATTGACAAGTGTTGCGTTCATACAATATATGAGATAGTCTCTCTACAATAACTTGATCTAGAGTCTAGATCTAGAATCTAGATTCTAGACAGTCCTTCATTAAGAGTCTTCTCCCAGGTCACTGTAGGTTGTGTCAAGTTTATAATTAAAACATCCCCAGTACAACTGCACCAATTGTTCAAGCCCCCCTTAAATCTTAGAAACGCATCTCTTGGGGGGGGCTCTTTTGACAGCTTCAGACTGTCAAGTACACATTGTTGTACTTACCCATTTCCGGGCAGGAACACTACATGCTGCTTTGTGACCCTAAAACAAACAAAATTAGCATTTGAAAAATATCTGAAACAGATTAGGGTTGTAGCTCAATTGTTAGAGCACTTGCCTAGCACACATGAGGCCCTTGCTTCCATCTCCAGCATCGAGTAAATGAGTGTGGTAGCTAGCACACATCTGTAACTTGACACTCAGGAGATGAAGGCAGAGAATTAGAAGTTCGGGGTCATCCTTTGGCTAGATAGTGAGCTTGATGCAGCCTGGGATACAGGAGACTCCAACTTAAAAAAAAAAAAAA
>LR750271.1:34911-119911 GCA_902729485.2 Mus minutoides
AAAGGGGGGAAGGGGGGGAAAGGGAAAAAAGGAAGAAAAGGGAGAAAAGGGAAAAGGGAAAGGGGAGGAAGGGAAAAGGGAAAAGGGAAGGAAGGAAGGAAGAAAAATAAGTGAATGGCTCACTGGCCAGAGCTGCTTGCTTGCTGATGACCTGCTGTGCATAAGCTGTGAGTCTTGGCCCTACTCTACTTCCAACACAATGGAAACACTGGCTCGATATTGGTGGATATTGGTGCGGTTAGAGTTTAGGAGTCACCTCCTGGGGGTGGGGGTGGGGGGTCCAGGTTCTTGTGACTAGAACAAGAAACCAGACAGAGACATGGAGATTAGCAGGAGCAGGTGTATCTGAGAGCATGGGGAGGGAGGTGACTCAGTCAATCAAGTGAGGCACAGGAGCGGGGACCTGAGCTGTACCTCCAGACACCAAGATTTTCAGAAAGCCAGGCATGGGAAAATGCACGTGTAACCCCAGTGCCGGAAGGTGGAGACGGGAGAATCAAAGGACTCACTGGTCATCAAGAGGAGCTGAATCAGGAGTTCTAGGGGAAAGGTGAGAACTCCACTGATAGAAAAGGGTGTGGCTTCTAAGGAATGACACCCTACAGGATCACACATAAATGTGTACACCACACTCACACACACACACACACAAGCATACATAATGAGGCAGGGGCAGAGAGGAAAACCAGCCTCCTTCAAAGAAGGGGGATGTAGGTCAGAGCAGGTAGAGAGTTTAGAAGCTCAAAAGGCCCCATTAGGCAGAGTAGAGGCTTTTATGTTACAGTGCAGGCTTCTGGAGCATTTGCGTGGAGCTGGCTTTCTCTCACAAATGCTATCTGTTACTCAAGGTTTAACATACAGTTTCATGTAGTACATATCTCATTGGCATCTCAAATCTCCACCCAAGGGTGTGTGTTTTAGTGTTACAATGTACCACACGTCACTTACAGACACCTTCAAGTGTCTGTGCCAGTAGCTCCAGGGGGGAGAAGAGTTCCAGCCATCGTTTTAATGCCAATATTTATTAAGCTTTTGCCAAGATCTGCTGGATAATTTTATGTCAACTTGACACAAGTTCAAGTCATCTGAGCGAAGAGAACCTCAGTTGAGAAATGCTTCCATAGGATCAGACTGTAGGCAGGCCTGCAGGGAAGTTTCTTAATTGGTGATTGATAGAAATTCCACCCATTGTGGATGGGGTCACCCTTGGGCTGGTGGTCCTGAGTTCTATAAGAAAGCAAGTTCCAGGACAGCCAGGGCTAGACAGAGAAACCCTGTCTTGAAAAACCAAAAAAAAAAAAAAAAGAAAGAAAGAAAGCAAGCTGAGCAAGCCACAAAGAGTAAGCCGGTAAGCAGCACCCCTCCATGGCCTCCGTATCAGCTCCTGCCTCCAAGTTCCTGCTCAGTTTGAGTTCCTGCCTCGCCTTCCCTCAATGGGCTGAGTCAGTAGGAGGTGTAAGCCAAAGAAATCCTCTCTTCCTCAAGTTGATTTTGGTGATGGATGTTTTATCACAGCAACAGTAACTCTAACTATGGAACAAGTTGTTGGGTTTTTTTCATATTCTCATTTTGAAACCTTTATGTAAACATGTGTAACGTGGGCTAGGAAGATGGCTCAGCCAGTGAAGTTCTTGCCTTGAAAGCATGAGGACCCCAATCAAACCCTACAACCCATGTAAAACATACACACACCAGCAGCAGAAGCAGCAACAACAACAACAATAAGAAAACCCATGTCTCTGTGATATGTGTTTGCAGTCCCAGCACTAGGGGAGCAGAACCAGGCAGCTCCCTGGGACTCCCTGGCCAACTAGCCTAATCTACCTTCTAAGTTCCAGGCCTGTGAGACACCTCATCTCATAAATCAAAAGAAAAGTGGGCAGCTCATGAAGCACCACCTTTGAAGGTTGTCCTTTGACCTCCACAAGCACACACACAGACATGCATGACATATGTAGAGAGCAGATAGTTGTAATAGGTGGTAAGCACGCATGAACACAGACAGAACGGAGAGGATAGAGAAGGCTGATCCACCAAGGGCACTTGCTGCTCTGCAGACCTGAGTCTGTTCCCACCGTCACAGCTGCATGGAACTCCAGCTGTAGGGGTTCTGACATCCTCTTCTGGCCTCTGTTGGTTATCCCAGACACAGACAGACAGACAGACAGACAGACAGACACACACACACACACACACACACAAATAAAAGTTTTTTTTTAATAGAAAAGGAGACTCAGTCCAGTTTCTTTTGAGATTCAGCATCAATCTCACTGGCAGCTGAACCCACTGTTCTTACAGACCCCTAAAGAAAAGGCAGCCCATACCAGTAAGAACTTCTTCAGTGCGATACTCTCTTTGATAGCTCATGATGAACGTGTCTACCTTTCTTTTATAGAGGTTTATGCCAAACTTCTGAACAATAAGGTCATCCAGGCCAGACCAGGCATAGTCCACTTTGGAGGCTATGAGATAGAAAAAGAGCACCAACAGATTCTGGTAGGTACTTGTTAAGGGCACGGGGTGGGAACACATTTATGTTACTAATTTAGATACAGAGCAGGGGCTGGGGAGATGGCTCAGTTGGAAGGGTGCTTGCTGTACAAGCATGAGATCCTAGGTTCGAGTCCCAGCACAATGTCAAAAAGCTGGGTATGACGGCACGGGCTTATAAGCCCATTTCCTGGGAAGGTGGAGACAGGTGGATAACTGGGCCTCCTGGCCAGACCAGATGAGTCATCAAACTCCAGTTAAAAATGAGAGATCTTATTCAAAAGATACTGGGGGTGGGCAGTGGGATGTCTCTGCATGTAAAGGCTCTTACCAACAAGCTTGGCAACCTGAGTTCAATGTGGGACCCACATGGAAGAGGGGGAAAACAAATTCCCACAACTTGTCCTCCGACCTCTATAGACAATCCATGACACATACCACCCCCATAAGTAAATAAACGTAACAAAAAATTTTAAGGTAAGACCCTCAAGGCAGCTCAGCAGGTTAAAGTACTTGCCGCTAACCCCGATGGCCTGACTTTGCTCCTCAGGATCCCCATGACACAGTGAGAATCAGTTCCTAGAAGTCACCTGAGCTCCACACGCATTGGCACACTTGTCCTCCCAATAAATACGTGTAATACAACTTAAAAAATAAAATTATGACTGAGAAAGACACCCAAGGTTGACCTCTGACCTCCACGTACAAACACATACACACACACACACACACACACACACACACACACACACACACACACACACGTACTTTAACACACATACACAGAGGGGGGTCACTTAGTCAGAAAGGCAGTTCCTTGAAGAGAAATTAGAAAGGGAGGGCATCGGTGTCCTTGAATAAACGAACTCCACTCTGCCCAAGGACCCCACTCAGCACCCTTTCTAAAACTGACCCTCCCGTCTATAGGAGGGACCAGGGTCTGGGCTTCACAGTGGCTCTGAGAAGGGGCTATTTAGATGAGAACCCCTGGTTCCAAAAACTTAACTCCCTTGTTCCAGTCCATAGGGGATTGAAAGTTGGGGTCAGAGCTACATTCAAGGACTGTGTTCCTCCAAACCAATGTGGTCACAACACCAGGGGAGGGGAGGTCCCTTTTCCTAGGACATCCCAGGTAGGGGTCCCTTTGGCCAGCTCTGGTCAGGTGCCATGCCTGTCCAGAGACGATGTGTCTAGGTCTGGGCACTCCAATGCACATATTCTCTTTGGCAGAGTGACTGATTTAGGCCTGACCCCTGACCTGAGCATGTCAAAGAGAGTTCTGGCTGCGTCCTTGTCTTTGCTGTTCTTTTTTTTTTTTCCATGTGGGTTGAGATTCAGATATTAATATAAACAACATGAGAGGACTGGAGAGATGGCTTAGCGATTAAGAGCACACACTGCTCCTGCAGAAGACTTGACCTTGGTTCCCAGCACCCATGTTGGGCAGTTCACCACTACCTATCACTATAGCTCCAGGCATCCACATGCATGTGCACAAACATACACAAAGACATCCATGTACACACAATTAAAGATAAAATCTTTAAGATCCGAAATGTCAACTCTGCCCTGTTGGAGGGCAGCCCCACGCCTGCTTGTTTTTTTTTTCCTTATTGCTGCTTCCTCATTGTGCAGCCCAATGCCTGACCTGCAGAAGACATTCAGTGAACAGAAGAAAGACTGAGCTCACTCTCACACAAGGTTGACTTGGCGGTTCATTCCTTCCTTCGCCGTGGACAGTGTGACGTCTAAAGCACCACGCTGATTCTGTCAGACATTAAAACAAACAAGAAGTAGATAAAAGTACAACATGATTTCATCTTACTAGCATTCTGGGAGGATGCTGGGAAAGTCAGTTTCCTGTTCCCATGGGTAAAGCTAAGCAGAAGCCCGAAGCGATTACCTTAATACTCTTATCAAAGACATTCACAACTGTTAGAGGTGCTAGGCATAAATGAGAAGAGGTATCTCTAGGGATCTGCTTCTCCATCCACTAAGCTCAGGAGACATTGATGAGGAGAGGGCAGCAAGAACGGAAGAGCCAGGCGATGGGGAAGAGATAATCTTCTGGACCTGACTTGCCTTTGCACATCTGAACTCAGCAGCTATGGCTACCTGCACAAGACCTTTGCAGGATCCAGCCAATTAAAACTCCAACAAGGTTTGGGGAAAGGCTCTTGATGCCCCAGTCGGGGCTGAAGGAGCTGTTGGCCAGCCACTAGGGGAGGGAGAGTCATTTTTCTGTGTGTAGGTTGCTTATGCCCCAGTAGATGGACCTCGCACTCACACACACATGGGCAGCACCAATTTCAAAACGAGTCTTGCCAAACAAGGGGAGAACACGGTTTTACTAAGGTTTCTCCCTTCCCTGAAAATCAGCAGAAGTCTTCACTGTGCCAAAAAATAATGTCCCAAATCATTCTTCTATTCCAGGACTCTGCAGCGTGTAAATAAGGTCTCAGTCATCAGCCAGCTGCACCATTTCTTTTTCAGAAACACCGACACCATCTAAAACTTTTCTCACATTCTTGCTTGTAACTGCCGCTGAACTCAGAGCCAGTGCGATAGCATTTCCTTCAAAGATTAACTCATCTTTCTAGGCTTGATATATTGAACACACAAAACCTGTCCTGTCCCAAACCCCGTGGTTCAAACGGAGAGAGCCCTCCTTGCTCTGAACCACGGTGTTGTTGGAGAGGTGGACACAGAGATGGGCTCCTGTGGAGCTCAGTCTTGAAATGGAAGCTGTTGTCTAACAGCCTTGGGCTTGATCTGGGCGTGGCTACAGTTGGCTCAGGTAGCAGCCAGCCAGCTCATGTATGGTTCCTACCCTGTTCAACTGGAGCCTCCGTTTCTTTGTGAGGAGACTCAGCCCTAGCTTGATGTTATTGTAGTGCCTACAAAGGGGTCACGGTCATTGCATCCTCTCAGAGTCAGGTAGGCATGTTCCGGAACGTGGGTAGTGTGGTGGCCGAGAATGGTCTTCATTCTTGCAGAACATGACAAGGACATGCCTAGGTTTTGGCACAGGAAACTATGCAAATTGCCCACAAGTGGAAAGACTCAGTGCAGCTCATTGACATGGAGGCCACTCGGGCCTGAGGCTCTGAGGCATCTGCTGCATATTAGCCTTAGGGTTTCAGTCTACTTTGACATTTTAAATAATGATCTTTGTGGGTTTTTTTTTTTTCCAAAACCCAAGGCCCTTAGTATTCTTTTGTCCCCCTTAGGGACATTTCTTTTTTTTTTTTTGTCTCAGAATATATTCATTAATAAATAAGCTATCGCTTTTCCTAGGAGACACCCAGTATGTTTATAGGCCCAGACAAAACTCATTAACCTACAATGGCGGTGTCCTTGGAATTTCTGTAATATACCATTCAACTCCCTGATACAGCTTTTAAGAACTCTACCCTTCCTCAAATGTTGCTTCTCAAAATTAGGACCATAAGTAGCAGCGTCTTCTCCACAGGGCTTTAACAGCACAGGATAGGCACAGCGCACCATGGCGCACCCGGCCTGAGCGTTGCTATGCTTTGCTTATGGGATTTTTTTTCTGAACCACACTTATTTACTATAGTCGTTAGTTGGCCCTGAATGCAAGATGTAGGCAAAAAATCAACAAAGTCATTTCTTTCTTTTATTCTATATGAGAGTTGTCAGAGTGAGTGCATGCCGCGTGTATGTAAGTTCCCTCAGAAGCCAGAAAAGGGCTTTGTATCCCCTAGAGCTACAGTTACAGGTAGCTATGAGCCAGCTTATACGTGGGGGTGAATTAGGGGGTATATGTATATGCATGTGAGTGCTAGTGTCTGTGGCCCCCAGGAGAGGGTGTCCTTAGATCCCCTGGATTGGAGTTACAGGTGTTGTAAGCCGCCAGCTATGGGTGCTGGGAACCGAACCCCGACCCTCTGTATGTGCTGAGAGCATTCTTGACTGCTGAGTCATCTCCCTAGTCCTAACAAAGTCATTTGTAATAATCAACTGATAATCTAGAACTTTAGATTAAAAGTATCATATGTCATATTTTAAGTTGTGTTTTATTGAGCACATTAAGCATATTACATGTAAACACATAGGCACACATCTATAACGCACATGTTCTAAGAAGATAGGAAAAGCTAATTTTGCTTAATGCTATTCTCTCTGTTTCTGTCTGTCTCTCTATATCTCTCTTTCTCTGTGTGTGTGTGTGTATGTGTGTGTGTGTGTGTGTATAAGGCATATGTGCACATATGTGTATGTAAGTGCATGTACCCATATGTATACAGAAGAAAGCCAGAAGAAGCATGGGTGTATTCTGCAGTCACTCTCCACCATAGAGCCTGGAGCTAACCCATTCTTATATACTCGCTGGTCAGCGAGCCCCAGGGGTTCTCCTGGCTCCTCAGCATCAGAGTTTGCAGGCACAAACTGCTTCTTCTGTGGGTTGCTGGGGATCTGAACTTGGTTCCTCATTCTGCCTAGCCATCACTGGCTGAGCCATCTCCTAGCCCATATTTCATGTCTTTTGAAAAATGTAAAATAATAAGGTATAAGCAATGTAGAGACAAATAAATAAGTCAAATTCTTACTCATCTTTCTCTCACCCAGAATATCGCCAATATTTCAGATGAAGACACACACCTTCATATTTTACCACCACAGACCAAGTACTTTCAGATCATCTTTGAGAAGAAGGTATTGTCCCTGGGTCACCTTCCCTGCTGAGGGAGATGTGGGATGGGTTATGGTTTCTGACTCAGGCCTGCTAGGGCAGGAGTGTGTGCTGCCTTCACCCCCCCCCACCCCGAACTCTTCTCCCACCCCTAGTCCTGCTGTCTGTCAGGTTCAGGGCCTGTCCCAACACAGCCTACCTGCCTTCCAGGATCACCGCCTCATCCCAGGCTTGTCACTCGTGGTCACTATTACATTTTCTCCAGATGAGTGGCGTTACTATTATGACTGCATCCGCATTCACTGTAAGGTGAGTTTCTAGAAGTTGTTATTTGTCGGGGGTGGGAGATGAGGCGGGGACACTCTGTACCCTGATCCTGAAGGAGGACAAAGGACAGCTAGACAGACCTATGGGTTCTCAGTGTTGTAAGAGGCACTCAGCTGTACCTTTCTCCTGGCTGGAAAGATATTAGAACATGGTGATCCTGGTCAGGACCACTTACCTGCACGGTAGATGTCTCTCTGCTAGCTGTATCTGACACTTAACACATACCCTGAAAGAAAGAAGAAAGAGCCAGGGTGACCCCCTCAGCACTGGTGTATGAGGCTGTAGGCTAAGGGCTGTGCCTGTATCCCATCTAGGAAGAGGTTAAGGCCACAGAGACCCTGGGAAGACACTACCCTACAATCTCCCACTGCCCATACCAAACTTCCATTTATCCTGTGGTGGTGGGGCCCTGTGAAAGCTTTGTCAAATAACCTTAATGTGCTCCTTTAAGTGCAGAGCTAGAAAGTAAATAGTGCCCCATTCTGTAGTTATAAACACTGGCAACTGGTGGTAGAATCTTCAGTCTTTGGCGAGGTGGAGCGTACTAACCTGAGGTGCTGGGTGAGCTGAGGTGCTGGGTGAGCTCTCAGGAGCCTATGCCGGGTCTCTTCACTCACCCTCAACCCCAGCCTGAATGAGCAGCCCCTGAAGTCCCCTCCACTCGTCGTTTTGTCAAAGACACCATCTTTTAAAGTCCAGAAGTCTCAGAGTTAGCCTCACTCAATGGGAGGTTACAAAATTTGTAGCAGATGGGTTTCTTTTTTCTTTCAACTAATACTCTTATGGCTTATCATTTGTGTAGTAAGGCTGTGAAGAGATCTTCCCTTTGGTTTTCATTTTTAAAAGGCCTATGCCTTTGGTGCTGAAATTTCAGCACTGAAGAGGATCTCAAGTTCAAGACCATCCTGGGCTATATAGATAAACCTTGTATGAAAACTAAAGTCAAGGCTAGGGAGACAGTTTCATGGTTAAAGCATTGAGTTCAAGTTCCTAGAACCCATGTAAAAACCTGGACATGAATGTGCGTACCTGTATCCCTAGCACCATGCTGTGACAGAGACAAGAGGATTGCAGGGACTGCCTAGTTTTAGGTTCATTGAGAGACCCTGTCAAGGGAATAAGGCAGATAGAGCAGGGCACTCAGCACTTCCCCTGGCCATTCATAGGCATGTATACCAACACACACATGTGCAAACACTATACACATATACAACAGAACTAAAAACCAAGCAAACAAAATACACAAAAAACCCTGCACATTCTAACGTAATACAGTCCAAAGCTACATTTGATACATGCTGAAGAGTAACTGAGAAAAAGAATAAGATAGCTTCACTGCTGAGAGGAAACAATAAAAACGAAGTCCCCACTTCCCATAATCAAAATGTTATGTTTCTGTAGAAATACTCTGCAGAATATTTCATACGTACAATTTATACTCTACAATTAATAGTATGCGATAGTCTTGAATCTGAGCCAAGGTGTTTCAGACAGTGTTGACTGGCATTGCTTGGACTCGCGTCATACATGATGCAAGTGTACTTGCCCTGTATTCAGAACCAAGGCTGCAGTGACATCAGGAGATGAACCATGGGCAAGTATTACTAGAAACATCTCAGATTCACCAACATTTGATTTTAAATTGATTTTTTTAGTCCTCATGCATTTGGGCCTTTTACTATTACCAAATGTTTTGTAACCCCATATTTAGTTCTGTGATCTCACAAAGAGTCAAGGAGCTGGTGTATAGAGCCACAGAGCACATTTCCTGCCACTGGGAATGGTCACAAAGCTAATAAAGATATACCATACTGGTGCAATGATGTTTACATTGTAGGGCTACAGCTTTGACTTTTAATGATATCCTTAAGGGAAAGTATAACTGCATTCACGTTGTTGAGGATCATACAAACCTGGAGAAATCAAAGACCCTTTTCAAGGTCTCATGGTCTTCCTTTATAACTCCCCCAGGTGGAAACAGATAGAGCAGCAGGGGGATTATTACCTTTAGTTTCTATGGGTAATAGCGAACATTGTTCCAGTTCGTGCTTTGTTCATCATTAAGAATTATAATGTCCTAAGGGTTGAGAGTTAACATAGTTGGTAAAGTACTCACCATGAAGATCTGAGTTTGATCCCTAGGACATATTTCTTTTAAAATGCTGGCCATGTTGATGTGTACTTGGGATCTCATTGCTGCGGGGAGGAGGTAACTTCCCATGAGAGACCTTATCTACATAATAAAAAGGTGATTGGTACCTAAACAATGATATCCAAAGTTGTCCTTTGGCTTCCTTCCATATGTGTGTCCACACCCATGCAAATGGACCTGGGTGCACATGTACACACACACACACACACACACACACACACACACACACACACACACAAAGAACCGCAGTAGTTCTAATGTTTTACTTAAAGCACCAAGGTTTCCTAAAGAAATTCTTGAATGATTAAAAAAAGTACAAAATCATAGTTTTCCAAACACTAAATTTAACTTTCCTCCATACTAATTTCAGGGAGATGAAACTTTGCTTGTCCCCATTCATGCCTACCCTGTCATGAATAACCTGGACTTCCCCACGTTTATAAATCTATCAGATGTCTTCCTCGGAGAAAGGTGAGTTCCCAAAGTGAACCAGTAAGACACCACAGGATGTGAAAGCTAACAGAGGGCTGGAGAAGAGCAGCAGAGAACACTTGCTGCTCTGGCAAAGGACCAAAGTTTGCATCCTAGAACCCACACCATGTGGCTTACAGACACCTTAAGCTCAGATCCAGGGGATCCTGCACCCTCTTTTCACTTCTGCAGACAGACATGCGCATATACACTTAAATAATTTTCTTTAACTTAGGAAACACATAAGTGAGGCTGTCAAGGTCCAGCCTCAGCTTGAAGAGGGATTCTGAGGAAGGGGTGTCTGAGAGCAGCAAAACAAAGGACTTGAAGTCAAATTGTGGGTTACACGCTAATGTTGAGACAGCCTGGGTTACAAGCTGATGTTGAGATAGCCTGGGTTACAAGTTGATGTTGAGACAGCCTTCCAGATTGCTCCCCCCTCTGCGTGCGCGCGGTGTGTGTGTGTGTGTGTGTGTGTGTGTGTGTGTGTGTGTGTGTGTGTGTGTGTGTTCTGCTCTCAAGACAACCTTTTCTTGCAATTCTAAAAACTCTCTCTGGATAGCTTTGATCTCTTTTGATCTCTTGAAGATCAAAAACCCAGTCTTTCATTTACATATCAATTCAGTCATTACCCTAGGTTTCTTTTGTGATTATTTCATGATTCAGCAACCCATGAGCCCAGCCCCTTGATTCTTAGTAAGAGATAGCATGCACATTTTTTTTTTTAAACTTTGCAGTAAGCCAGGTGTGGGAGGCACTCGGGAGGCAGAGGCAGGCGGATTTCTGAATTTGAGGCCAGCCTGGTCTACAAAGTGAGTTCCAGGACAGCCAGGGCTGTACAGAGAAACCCTATCTCAATAATAATAATAATAATAATAATAATAATAATAATAATAATAATAATAATAAATAAACTTTGCAGTGGAATTCAGAGATCTGCCTGCCTTTGTTAAATCTAGATAATAAGCTAGCTGAGTGGAACCCCACCCGAAAATTACCATTCCTACCATGCCTGGGCCTGGACGTAAACTCCCTCTGTCCTAAGTTGACATTGAACTCAGGAATCTGCCTGCCTTTGTAGACACAAACAATAAACTTATCTGGGTAGGAGCTTGCCCTGTGATCCCCACTGCCCAAATCTCTTATCTCTTTTTTTAGTATCTTTTTGATAAGCTGCCTCATAGTGCAGCTGCCTCTGTTCCTTTAGGTCTGCAAAGTCTCAATTCATATTGCATCCTTATATTTTGCATAGGAGAGAAATTATATTGAGCTCATGTTTTCAGAGTTCTTTCCTACAGCCTTAAGGGCTGTCCTGAAGGTCTCAGCATTTATGGTTTGCTGAGATATACACATACCCTTGCCTCCTAGACTGTGCTGTCTTTGATTATCATGAAGTCATTAACCTTGTCAGGGAGAACTTGCCCCAATAACCTTGGCAGGGAGAATATTTCCCAAAGGAGGAACACGAAGTAACACACACACACACACACACACACACACACACACACACGAACAAGCCCTATGCCAACAATAACTATCAGCACTCATGGAGGCCCATGCCCTGCTGGCTCTGTTCCCAGGGGTGAAAGCCATGTCATACCGTTCTAGGTATGGCCAAGATGGACTCAGTATGTGGCTGAGGAAATGGCTCAGTGGGTAAGAGTGATTGCTGCACAATCATTAGGACCTGAGTTCAAATCCCAAGTGTATACAAAAAAAAAGTATGATCACATGCATGAGTAACTCAAGTACTGGACTTGGTAGACTAAGGAGGATCACAGGGTCTTTATGGTTATCCAGTCTAGCAGAAAAATGAAAAGCTTGAGTGTGCTGATAAGTTTTTTTGTCAACTTGATACAAACTGAAAAGAGAGACCTTCGGTTAATAAAATGCCTTCATCAGATTGGCTTGTAGGTAGGCCTGTGAGTTGTTTGTTTGTTTGTTTTTTGGTTTTTCAAGACAGGGTTTCTCTGTATAGCCCTGGCTGTCCTGGAACTCACTTTGTAGACCAGGCTGGCCTTGAACTCAGAAATCTACCTGTCTCTGCCTCCCAAGTGCTGGGATTAAAGACATGTGCCACCACTGTCTGACGTGAGGTATTATTATTATTATTATTATTATTATTATTATCAATGATTGATGTGGGAGGGCCCAGCTCAGCGATCAGGTACCACCCCAGGCAGATGGTGCTGGACTGTCTAAGAAAGCAAGCTGAAGAAGCTGTAGGGTGTGAGCCAGGAAGCAGCACTTCTCCATGACCTGTTTCAGTTCCTGCCTCCAGGTTCCTGCCTTGGCTTTCCTTTGTACCACACCACTATTAGATGAAATAAACCCTTTCCTTCCCAAGTCACTTTTGGTCATGGTATTTATCATAGCAGTCGAGAAGCAAACTAGGACACTCAAGGATCAGTGAGAGATCCTATCTGAAGGGAAGAAGGGGGAAAATGATAGAAGAAGCACTGGGTATTCTTGTCTGGTTTCCACACAAAAGCACAGGGGAGTGCACACCTGTACACACACATGCACACATGCACACATGCACACATGCACACAAGACATGTACACCCACACCCACACAAACACTCCCACAAGAGAAAAAGCATAATCTTATGGTTTTTTCTGATGAAAGTTCATCCTTCCACCTCAATTAGACAGGATTTACAGCAACAAAAGACAAAACAACATGATTCAAACAATTCAAACAAAGTACTGATAAGAAAGAAAGGGGAACTCTCTGGGTATGGCTGGATCCAGAATCAGTTGGGACAGCCTGGCTCTTGGTGATGGTCCTCTTTCTGCTACCTGAGATGTCCTTCTGATAGGACCTGCTCATGGCAAGCAAGACAGCACCATCCCATTCTATCCTGGAATAGACAGTGACAGGAGGGGCTGGAGAATTAGGCCAAAACTCATGACTGTGTCTACTAGACCAGCTTAGATCACATGAGTTCCCCACAAGTGGGCAAAGCCAGAGTATTTTATCAAAACCAGGTGGGCTAAGTTGGGTATCTTATCAAAACCAGTGTGTTTGGGGAACAAAAAGTCCTGATTGTTAGTTCTGTAAGCCACCTCTCATTTAGGTCATAAGCAAGGCCTATGGGCTGAAGGGAAAAGATGGTCTAAGAAAGCGGTGCAATCAGCGTGCCTCACACTGTGGACATCAGTCAGCAGCCCTTGAAAGAGATGTCCACCTCCTAAGGGCCTCCCCCAAGCTATTTTCCACATAATGCGTCTCACTTGTATTCAGGATGAAAAATTCAGCTAAACAATTTACTTAATTGAGTTACTGTTTATAATGGCATAATATATTTTTTTAAATCTCTTAAAAGATAAACACGCTCTTTTTCTCCTCCAGACATCCTGGCAGCAGGCGGTACCTCCCCAAGACTTTATGCCTTTTACAGTCTCTTTAGCAACGTTTAACCACTCAGACCCTACTTTGCTTCTTTCCATCTAAACCATCTGCTACTAGAGTGATAGGTTTGAATAGGCATTTCCTGGGAAAGTGTTCCGAGTGACTCCTAGGCCACCTTAGTGGACCAGTGTACCATTTGGATGGGTTCTTTATTCAGCATTCAGTCAGTCAGTCAGTCAGTCAGTCAGTCAGTCAGTCAGCCCTTCAGTAATTTCTCAAATGCTTGATGTGTTAGTACCATCTCAGCCCATTTTTGTTGCTATAATAAAATGCCAGCAAGTTATGAAGAACGTCACCTCTTAGTTCAGGAGGCTGATGAGACCATGGTGCCAGCATCCCTCAGCTTCCAGGTAGAGCCTAAAGGAGGTAAAAGAGAAAGGACTCAGGGGCCTTTGTCATTTATATCACTACTGTGACAGCAAAGGGAGAAAGGGAAGGTTAACCTTGGCTCACAGTCTGAGGGTACACTCTGTCATGCTATGGAAAGGTGCTCACACATGACCACAGTCAGGAGACACAAAAAAAGACAAAGGCCAGCGCTCAGCTTGCTTTCCTTTCTATTGAGTCCAGGACCCCAGAGCCTTGGAATGGTGCTGCCCACATCCAGGGTGGGTCTTCCCTCCTCACTTAACCCCAACTAGAAACTCTCACAGATACACCCTGAGGTTGGCAGTCAGCCCTGTCCATCACTGTGACCCTTATAAATCTGTGTGCCCTACTCCACAGCAAACGCACTGGGCATCATAAACAGAAACTAAATCAGAAGAGAAAGAGAGTGAAGATTCTCAAGCTAGGCCTTCAGAAGGCCATGTCTTTCTTCTCTTTTTTAATACGGACTTTTGGGATCAAAGTCAGGTCCTCAAACTTTGGGAGGCAAGCGCTTTACCAGCTGAGCCGTCTTCCCAGCGCTGAATATGTGTTTTCTTAAAATGCCTCAGTAAGTCAGCCATTTCGTCTACCGAAGAAGACACACTCTGCAAAATGAAGAAGTGAAAGGCAATGGGAGGACCTACACCACCAGAAGACAGGGTTCTGACTATATTCTGTTGCTGTAACAAACACTCTGATCAAAATCACCCTAGATGGGGGAAGGTTTATATTGGCTTGAGACTCCAGGTCATAATCCATCACTGAAAGAAGTCAAGGCAAGAACTTGAAGGCAGGGATGCTTTGATGTTCCATGCAACATTACCTCCAAATAAGGAACTCCACTCAGAGCCAAGAAGAACAGAAGGACTCATGGAGGATGCCGGGTGCTGGCCGGCTTAAAGGCTGACTTATAGTTAGCTAGCTTTCTAATATGGTTCAGGACCATCTGCCTAGGGATGGTGCCACCCACAGTGGGCTGGGCCCTCCTATATCCACAAACAATTAAAACAGTCTCTCCACCCCATGCCAGTAGGCCAACTTAATCCAGACAGAATCCACTGAAGCTTCTCCTCTCACGTGACTCTAGGCTGTGCTAAGCTGACAGCCACAGCCAAGCAGGACAGGGGACACAAAGGACTCTATTTTCCCCTTTGTACGTAAAAGAATTTGGACAAAATTGTCAAGAGTTGGGGATTTGTGTTGAAGTAGCTCATGCAGCCTTCTTACTAAGGGGTGCTCTCTTACTGCGGGGAGGTTCTGGGGAGGAACAACTGTGATCTGACCAAAGCCTCGCTGAAGTCTGGACAGCATCTCCATCCATCTTCCTCTCAGTTACACAGTGGGCTTGTTCACATTTATCATCTACATTTTTTGGTGGCTTGTTCTGGCTGTTGTAAAGTTTTCCTTGCTGAGATAAAATGCTGTAAGGATACTTGCCAGATAGCCATAAACAACTTTGGTGGCTTAAGATCTGCTAAAATGCACCCTGACATTCTCTGTAAATAAGAAAGTTGCATTTCTGTGTCTGTCCAACATCCCCAAGTCAAACAGTGTCGCTGGGTGCAAAGGTCTTGCAGTTCTGTATTCCTCCGTGGGCTCACTTTATAATTTACAACCCGATAAACTCAACTGTACTGACTTGTTAAATATGGCAGCCATGAATTTGGGTGAGTGGCTCAGTGAGAACGAGTTTGCTGAACTAACCTGAGGATCTGAGTTTGGAAATCAGCACCCACAGAGGAAGCCAGGTGTGCACCTGTGGCACTAGGAAACTGAAGGTGGGAAGATTCCCACAGCATACTGGTAGCCAGTGAGCCAAATCCGGGAGTTCCAAACTCAGTAAGGGACTATCTCAGAAAAAAAAGTGGAGAGTGATGGAGGAAGGCACCTCTGGGCTCCATACACATGTGCATACACAGGAACACATACATGCACACACAACATCAGATAGTCCCTTGATGTCTCTGAGAATATTGTCGCCACAGTGCAATCTCATTCTTCCTATGTATCAAGATAAAGAACAGGATTGTATTAGATATAGAAAATATGTACCATTCCACTCTCCTGGTTCTGAGAAGGTTTCAGTTAAGTCGTCTTTCTCTGCAGTTCTGCAGCATTTTTCTGGCTGGGTGGAATCCTGGCACTTGGTGGATAGAGGCAAGAAGAGGAAAATTTAAGCTCATCCTTAGCTGCATAGTGAATTGAAGGCTAGCCTAAGCTACACCAGATGCTGTCTCAAAACCAAAACATGTGTCTTTCTAGTGCCATGTGTCTTTCAGTGTTAGCAGAAGCCACTGACCATGGTCTCCTACCATTCCATCTTGCTTGCACCAAGCAACCATTGAAACCAAGCAGCAGTGAGTTGTGGCTACCTTGCGATGGTTTATCTTGACAGCCTGATAGGGCTTAGAATTACTGTCGAAACAGAACCCTGGGCCTGTCTGTGAGGGAGTTCCTAGATTGGATTAAGTGAAAAAGACCCACCCAGATTGTGGGCAGCACCCTCCCATGGGCTGGGGTCCTGGACAGAACACAAGGTAGAAGTCGAGCTGAGCACCAGATCCTTCTTTCTCTTCATCTTGATGGTGGATGTGATGTGACTAGCAGCCTCAAGCTTTGTACCTCCATGCCTCCCCTGATGTGATGGTCGGTATCCTCAAACCAAGAGCCAAAATGAACCATTTTTTTCCTAGTTTGCTCTTGTCACAATGAAGCATTGAACCTCGTGGCTTGCTTTAGGTGTGGGAATGGCCAGTGTCAGAATGTGTTGTTCAGCCCCTGGCTTTTAAAACCTCTGGATTGCATGGGAATGTGTATTCTCCAACTAGCACTGACTGGGAAGATCAACGACACAGACACCAGCCAAGCCCAGCTTGCTCTTTGCCGACTCTGAGCCCTTCCAGGAGGCTTAGAGAACCAGCTGCAAGAGGTCACAGCAAACACATCAGTAGAAGGATTAAAAACCCATCTCCATGAAGAGTTTCCGAGGCCAATTGTCAAGAGAAAACTTATTCTTCCCCATACTAAGGACTCTGTTTGTGCACCCCAGACTCAAGGTAGAGCTGAAGAAGCATTAATATCTTACTAAAGTGTTCTCATGTTGGCAAAGTTAACAGCACATTCAAGAGACTTAAGAAAAGAGACAGTTTTTAGTATACAATTCTGCAGAAAGACACCAACATAGAAAGAGGGTAAAATGGCCAGCACACTGATTTGATACAACACCATGGTTTTCTTATACAAAGTGAACAATATCAATTTGTTTCTTACACCAATAAGGATGACTTTACCTTGGGGAAATGCTTCTTTATTTCAGCTTCTACTTGCTTCTCTGGGACAGCAGTTAGCTTCCATCTCTAAATCAGTATTTGGATGAGAGAAATGATCATGGCAGAAGAGATGGCTCACTTGTAAACTGCTTGCCTCACAGGTAGGAGGGCCCGGGTTCAATCCCTAGAAGCCACAGAAAAGCTGGGCTTAGGATTTGGTAGTCCCCAGATGCTGTCCGGCACTAGGAGGCGTGGCCTTGTTGGAGGCATGTCATTAGGCATGGGCTTTCAAGAAAACTGTTATCATTCCCAGCATGCCCCTCTCTGCCTCCTGCTTGTACTTCAAGGTGTGAGTTCTCAGTTGTTTGTGCCAGCGTGCCTTTGCTCCACTATCACGAACTCTAAGTTAGAAAAGAAACAAATACAGCCACGTGAACTTGTAATCTCAGTGCTTTGTAGGTAGAGACAGGAAGATCTCTGGGGCTCGCTGGTCAACCAGCCTAACCTACTTAATGAGCTCCAGGTCAGGAAGAGAACATGTCTCAACAAACAAGGAACGTGAGGAGAAATATCCAGGGTTGATCTCTAGCTGCTACACATGTGTACAACTGTACACATGCGTGCAAACAATCACATGAACACCTGCACACAGGGGTACACACACACACACACACACACACACACACACACACATGCATATACAATCCCTGTCACTTAACAAGAACCTGTGGTTTTATTATATGAACAATCCTCCCTCCTTTGTAGTTAGAATTTCTTTGATTTAAGATGCTCTGATTGCACACACATCTAATTGTTCCTCTTGGTTCAGTCTCCTCTTCTGAATCTTAGTGTGAAAAAAAAAAACATTCCTACTCCAAACTCTAGGGACCCCTCTGAACAATAATGCACAGACCTGAGAGCTTCAGGTACTGACTTAAGATAGCCATCAAGGAGGACTTGCACCTGGAGACTTGAGTTAATGCTCTTGTCTTTCTCCAAAATTCTGGACGTAAAGATCCTGGAGAAAGCAAAGGAAAGCCCAGCTTTAAGCTCTAACATGCTCTTCTCTCATTGACTGCATTCATATGTTCAGTTGGTCTGCATGGTAGGTAAAGAGGAGGAAATCTATGATCTGTTCCACGAGCAAATGAATGTGTATCAGGGCAGTTAAGGGTAGAACGTTTTTCACGATAGGGTCATCCAGTCTATCAACTTTTGGAATGATTCATTCATTTGGTATTTATGCTTAAACAGCCAAGCTAGCATCACATACCTGATGACCTTTATTGTTAGATAAAATATTCACAAAGACAGGCGAGATGGATCAGTTCATAGCTCACTGCCAAACAGGAGGAACTGAGTTCAGACCCCTAGAACACATGTCAAAAAGCTGGGTGTGGTAGTACCCGTGCTTGTGATCCCAATACTGTGAAAGTAGAGATAGAAGGGTCCCTAGGGCTTGCACACACACCGCAGCAACAGTTAAAGAAAAGAAGCCACGGAGTTCAAAGTGTAGAGGAGGGACATATGGAGAGTTTAGAGAGAAAATGATGTAATTATATTATCTCCAAAGAGAAAATATATTTTACATAAACAAAAGAAATGCACTTCTTTTTTAAAAAGATTTATTTATTATATCTTAAGTACACTGTAGGTGACTTCAGACACACCATAAGAAGGCATCAGATTTCATTACGGGCGGTTGTGAGCCACCATGTGGTTGCTGGGATTTGAACTCAAGTCCTTTGGAAGAGCAGTCAGTGCTCTTAACCACTGAGCCATCTCTCCAGCCCCAGAAGTGCACTTCTTATTCCAACAAAGAATGAGCCTTTTCTTTTGATGGCTGCTGGTGGATGGGCCACAAGGACAGACAGACAGTCAGCAGGGTGCCCTGTGGGTTCTGTCGGTCAAATGTGATTACAGGCTCTTGGGCTGGGAGGAACTGTGTTTTTAATACAATCAGAATGTGGTCACTTCCACCACCTAGTGTAAAGGAAGCCACTGTGCAAAGCGTTTAGGGCATCTTCATATCTTTCCCTAATAATGATCTATACTTCTCTATATGAAAAAGTCAGCACCCTGAAAGAAGTCTTTCATCCTCCTCCCAGTAACCCTCCCAGTTCCCCGGTCCTTACCCCAGCTCCCTTCCCTGATCCTGCCACCAACTGACCCTCTTCTGTAGGCTCCAGAGCCTGCTTCCTCCCAGGGAGCTGAACCCATCTCCACTATCCTACCTTACCTACACCTGTGGGAACTGGGGGAAGTGCTGTCTGCTATCAAGTGCGTTGTCTCTACTAAGAATTTCCTGTTAAGTGAACTTAACATTTAGTTTTACCTGTGTGTATTCAGTTGTATTTGTGTGTGTGTGTGTGTGTGTGTGTGTGTGTGTGTGTGTGTGTGTGTTGGGGGGAGGTTCTGATAAACATTTACACACATGTATGGAGGCCGGAAGACAGTCTGGATGTCATTCCTCAGTAACTGGCTACTTTGTTTTTAAGACAGATTCTGTCTGTCACTGAGACCTGGGATAGGCAGGTTGGTAAACAAGCCTTCAGGATCTCTCTGTTTCTGCCTTCTCAGCACCAGAATTAAAAATGCCGGGCGTGGTGGCGCACACCTTTAATCCCAGCACTTGGGAGGCAGAGGCGGGCGGATTTCTGAGTTCGAGGCCAGCCTGGTCTACAGAGTGAGTTCCAGGACAGCCAGGGCTACTCAGAGAAACCCTGTCTCGAAAAATCAAAAAAAAAAAAAAAAAAAAAAAGATGCAAGCCACCGCACCCAACTCTACATGGGTGTGGGATCAGAACTCAAGTCTCTGTGCTTGCAAAGCAAGTGCTTTTAGGAACTAAGCTATCTCCCAGCCCCCTTTAACGTGTAGTTTGTAAAGGCCTTTTATTCTGTAAGACCCTCATCATACAGAGGACGAATGGACATCACGTTCTTGGAGATGGGTATAGATGTGGCTGCCAGTGTCTGCGGAGGGGAAATGGTGACCTTGCATATGGAGGGGACAGATTTAAACACCGACAGATTCCTGAGCGTGGCTGAAGAAGGCACAGCACTGAGGTGCACTTAATGCCCAGAATGGCACATTTAAAATGTTAAAATAGTAAACGTTATCACATTCTTTTAAAAAAGGTTTTAGATTTGATGCTGGGATTTGAATCAGGGCATCACACACGCTAAGCAGGTGCTCCACCATTGAGCTGCTACCCTATTGCTGAATGTGTTTGTGAAATGTGAACAAGCTGTATGTGATCTCCGCAGATACCATGTAATTTCTTTGTGGTGTATGTGTGTGTGTATGTATGCTCGCATGTGTGTGCACACATGCTCATGTAGACTAAAGGTTAGCATTGAGAGCTCCTACTCCCCTGCTCCCTACCTTATTCCTTTACACTGTGTCTCTCTGAGCCTGAAGCTTGCTGTGACTACAGACAAGGCCTGGTATCCACCTGTCTCCACTCTTCCAGAGCTGGGGTTCCAGGTATAGCCAGCCATACCTGCCATCTACATGTATCCTGGGAACCAGAATTCAAGTCCTCAAGAGCTCACTCTCGTTCTCTCTCTCTCTCTCTCTCTCTCTCTCTCTCTCCCCCATAAATTAAATTCTTTTCCAATACCCAGAAAAAAGAACATCTTTTATCAAGTCTGGAGAGGTGAACTCACTGAATCCAGGCTATTCTCTGGTGTCTTAAACTGCTGGTCATAATTGCCCTTGTGGGTTGTAAAAACTTAGGCAACAGTAAAAGTCTTCCAAATGTACATCGTTCAAAAATTAATTCAAAATCAAATGTGTGGTGGATCGCAGGTGTTTTGAGCTGTGCTTGCCTCTGTCGCATGGAGATAGCATTTGTGCTCACCAACGCCTCTGCACACAGAACATACACACATTTGGTTTTCTAGTTCTAATTCAGTCATGGACTTTTTTGGCTTTGGTGTTGATTTTAACTCTGTAGAAGTTCATTGAGTTGTATAATTTGGATTAGCTTAATTTTACTGTGTAATGTTTTTATTTATTTGCTAGTTTTTCTGCAATAAAGTTTATAAAATTAAAAACAACAGTGATTTAATTATAGAAAACAAAGACCTCTAACGCTAAATATTAGCATTGATGCCTTAATAGCTTCCTAATGTAAGCATGTGAGTGTGAAATCAGTAGTATCTTTGGCTGTAACAGAACTTCTTACAGTTCTGGTGCCCCAGATCACGGTGCCAATATGATCTAGTTCTTGTGGGTTTTCACTTAAAAGAACATTAATCCCAGATTTCCAAGGTCCGGTTGCCATGATAGAGGTGAGGTTTATAACTAGGTGTACATAAGGTCATGTGGGCGGGCCCCCAATACTATCTATCTCCCTCCCCCCTGTGTTTATGTGTGTGTGTGTGTGTGTGTGTGTGTGTGTCTGCATTTGTTTGGTTTGTGAGTGTACATTTGTAAGTGTACATTTGTGGGCATGCATTTGTGAGTGTGTGTTTGGGGGTGTCCATTCATGAGTGTGCATTTGTGGGTGTGCATTTGTGAGTGTGTGTTTGTGGGTGTCTATTCATGAGTGTGCATTTGTGGGTGTGCATTTGTGAGTGTGTGTTTGGAGGTGTCCATTCGTGAGTGTGCATTTGTGGGTGTGCATTTGTAAGTGTGCATTTTCATCATGCTCAGCTTCTTAATGTGGGTTATGAGTCTCTAACTCAGGTTCTCACATTTGCAAGGCAAATGCATTGCCAGCCTCATCTCCCCAGGCCCTTCCCTAAAGTTTTATAAAACGTAATAACTAACAATTATGTTGTTGTAGCTGCTGAGTCCAGGCGCTCTGGAATAGCACACATTTGTCATGCTTACTGTCCCCTGCCCTTCACTCTCTAGCAAAGGAGCCAAATCCTATTATGGTAAAGTGGCCTGTTCACGACACTCTCCAGACACTGGGAGCTTTAAACAGTTTATTTGATTTTAAGTCATCCAATAAGTTCACTCTAAAACAAATCAGAGATAGGAAGATAGAAATTTGAATTTATTCTCTGTCTTCTCTCTCTCTCTCTCTCTCTCTCTCTCTTTCTAGCCTCCCCCTTTTCCTTCCTTCCTTCCTTCCTTCCTTCCTTCCTTCCTTCCTTCTTTCCTTCCTTCCTTCTTTCCTTCCTTCCTTCTTTCCTTCCTTCCCTCCTTCCTCCCTCCCTCTCCTTTCTTCATTACAGTGGGGTTTCATGGCTAACATCAGACTCACTGTAGCAGAGGATGACCTTGAACCTCCTGGATGCTAGGACTGCATACATGTACCAACTCACTTGGTTTATGCTGTGCTGGGGATGGAACCCAGGCCTCATGCTAGGCAGGCACTTGACCAACTGAGCTACACTCCCAGGTCCTTCCCTCTCGAGTGTACTTTTTATAAGGTAAATGTGTGCTCTCTGCTGATGATGAAATTTGAACATAATACAAAGTCTTATTATTTTAAAGGTTTATGCTGTCATTTAAAAAAAAAACGGGAGCCGGGCGTGGTGGCGCACGCCTTTAATCCCAGCACTCAGGAGGCAGAAGCAGGTGGATTTCTGAGTTCGAGGCCAGCCTGGTCTACAGAGTGAGTTCCAGGATAGCCAGGGCTATACAGAGAAACCCTGTCTCAAAAAACCAAAAATAAATAAATAATAAATAAATAAATAAATAAAACAGGAAGTGACTCTTCTGAAGTATCTAATGTAGTTTTATATGCAGTCCTAATGAAATTGATAAAATGAATGGTAAAGTTGGGGAGATAAAAGCTAAGATTATCTCCCAGAGAGCTGGCTTCCACTGCCTTTCTGTTTTAATTACCTGATATTTGTCAGTTAGAGAACTTCTGTTTGCTAAATTCCTAGTTGCTTCTGAGGAATACCAAGAATGGAGTACTTTTCTTCACTGTAGATCAGAATTCATCACTCGGCACTTAGCTTAGAAGTGTGTGTGTCCATGTGTGCATATGTGTATGTGTGTATGTATGCGTGTATATATCTCTGTGCATATGTGTGTGTGTCTGTGAGTGTGTGTGTGCACACGCATGTGTGTGCTTGCATATATGTGTGAGTGTGTGTGTGTGTGTGTGTGTGTGTGTCCCGAGGCCAGAGGAGAACATGAGGTTTCCTGCTATGCCACTTCAGGCTCTCTCCCTGGTCCTGGAGCTAGGCTGGCAACCATCAAGCTCCCAAATTCTCTGGTCACTTACCTGTCACCCAGCATAGAGTTTTAGGTTCCCTGAAGCCTCGTCTAAATTTTTAGGTGGGTGCTAGGTATTTGGCCCTCATGCCTGCATAGACAACACCCTTGCCTGGCTAAACGCACCTCCAAAGCTGAGGAGGCTTATTTGTTTATTTGAGATGCTGTCTCAGAAAAGTTTCCCAGGCTGGCTTTGAACTTATGATCTTCCTACATCTGCCTCCCAAGTTCTGGGATCACAGATGTGCACCACCACTTTCAGCAAACACTAAACAACTTCTAGTACTGGGCTTAAACCCAAGACCTCACATTACAATAAGCATACCAGTTCCCTATCCTGTCCCTGTGGGATAAAATACCCCAACAGAAGCGACTTGAGGGGGAAAGGACCTGGATGGCTCACAGTTCCAAGTGTGCCAGCGCTCACTCAGCTTGCTTTCTCCAAGGTTGTTTGCTTGTTTTCTACTCTTCTGCCGGCTCAGAATCTCACTCAGCCTCTCAAGGAAACCTGACACCTTTCCTTAACTAATAGAATCAAGATAATTTTACACAGCTGGAGGCATTGTAGTGTATGCCCTTTTTTTTTTTTTTTTTTTTTTTTTTTTTTTTTTTTTTTTTTTTTTGGTTTTTTGAGACAGGGTTTCTCTGTCTAGCCCTGGCTGTCCTGGAACTCACTTTGTAGACCAGGCTGGCCTCGAACTCAGAAATCCACCTGCCTCTGCCTCCTGAGTGCTGGGATTAAAGGCGGGCGCAGCTTAATCCCAGCACTGTGGAGGCAAAGGCAGCCATGTCTCTGAGTTCAAAGCCAACCTCTCAGATGATCCTAGATTGTGTCAGCTTGGCAATTAAATTAACCATCACATAAGGAGTAAACAGATGGCTCATTGGTTAAGAGTGCATACAGCACACACACACACACACACACACTCATGCACGCATGTGCACACATGAAAGCATTCCATTTAGAAGTAAAATAAGAGGCTGGAGAGGTAGCTCAGAAATTATCAAGCATTTGCTGCTCTTGCACAAGAGCAAGGTTTAGTTCCCAGCATCTATACAGGGCACATACACAAATGCACAATAAAAGTAAATAAATGTTTAAAATCCTAACAAACAACTTATCATCATGGTAATAGTACTGAGCTACAGTCCAGCCCCACCGTCCCTGCAGCCCTGACTGCACTGATAAAGGAGGCGGGGTAACTGGAGCAGACTCCACTGCAACCTGGTGACTAGCACCCGTCTGGCGCCTTCTGAACCACGGTGCTTGGAATTCCGTTTCCTTAAGGAACTGTTTATTTTTCCAGGCTGGCAAGTGCATCGGGAACTTGGCTGCTGGTAATCATCGCTAAACAAATACCTCAGCACCTTTTCTGAGAATTATCGGAGCTTGGAGTTCATTGGAAATGGGCCATTTATCACCAATGGGAAGGACCCCAAGAGCGTTTGTGGGGGATTATTTTGGCTCAGAAACATTCAGCCATGTGGCATTTATCAGAAGAGCCTTGAGCATCAGATGGGGGGAGGGGGTCCATATTGGGACAGCTCTGTGCTGACCTCTGCAGGTGCTGACCTGTGAATCATAGTCACCTGCCTTATCCCCAGAGACCACATGTGGACAGCCATGCCCACACCCTTCTCACATCTCCATGAGCAGGATCCAGCCCGGTTGCTGTGACAACAGGTGTTAGTTCAGTCAAACCAGTTTGGGTGGAATGGCTGACATGGAGTGGAGTGCCTAAGTGTCTGCTCCGCTGATCTGCCTTCTGTTTTAGATAAGAGTGGGAGCCTTAGAGTGGTAAGGCCTTAGACAGCCTTGTGTAGCCACTACTCTTCTAGGTGCTGTGACAATGACGACAACAACAAGAACAAAAATCTGATAAAAGCAACATAAGAAATGGTTTATTGTGGCTCACAGTTCCAGGGCACAGTCCCTCATGGTGGGAAGACATGGCAGTGGGGACTGAAGGCGCTGGTCACAGGGCACCACAGTCAGGAAGCAGAGAGATGGACGCTGGGGCTCAGCTCACTTTCTCCGTTTTCCTCAGTCCAGGACCCCAGCACACAGGATGGTGCCGTCCACATTTACGTTTAGGGTGGGTCTTCCCGCCCCAGGCAACCTAATCTAGAAAATTGCTCACACCATGCCCTGAAGTCTCTGTTCATGGTGACGCTAAGTCCCATCAAGTTGACAGTCAAGACTGAGCATCACACATTTAAAAACACAGCCACCGATGTACACGGTACATTGTTGGCAGAACCAGGATGCTTTGCAGGGAGTTCTGGTTGGCTGTATACCTCTAGCAGAGCCTGAGGTAGGACAGGTTGTAAAGGTTTTGTGGAAAACCCTGTAAACTGGGCTGAGGAAAGGATCCCATGTGACCATTATCCAGGATTTATGTCAAAAAGCATCATTGTTGGAACCCTGGGGCCACCTTGTCTCCCACCAGGACACTCAGGTGTTTATAGGCACCTACCTTGGCAGCATAGAATGTCACAGCTAAGGAACAATATGTACCAAGAAGCAGCAGCAGCCTCGGGCTGGGGGTCCGACTCCGTGGGTAGCATGCCTGTTTAGAATGCAGGAAGTCCCGGGTTCCATCACTAGCACCACATAAACCCACTGGGGTGGCTCACACTGTCACCCCAGTGTTTGGGAGGTGAGAGGACAAGGATAATAGTTTAACGTCATCCATGTTACACAGGAAAATTGAGAGGAACTTGGCTGGCTACATGAGACCGTGTTTCAGGAAGGAAGGAGGGAATAGGGAGGAAGAGAGGGAAGGAGGAAATAAATAGCAGTGGAAATCACTTACAAGCGGGACATTGCCTGGCAAGTGTCAAGAGCACCCTTCCGAACAGAGATCCCATAAAAGTCACTAGATATGCTTCACCAAATGGAACAGAGAGAGGTGGAGGAGATGTCTAGTTAGCAGAAGGACCTGAGTTCAGGATCCTAGCACACATGTAAGAAAGTAGGTAGAGCACCCTTCATCGGTAATTCCAGAACTGAGGAGGCAGAGGCAGATATCTCTTTGGTCACCCAGTCTAGCTGAATTGTCAAGATCTAGGTTCATCAAGAGACCCAACCTGTCTCAAAATAGGTGAGGTGGAGAATAATAGAGAAAGACACCAGGCAATACCCCCTTGGGGGGGCAGTGAATATACCCTACCCAGCACCTCTTCTCCTCCTGATACCTGTCAGTGAGCCGCATAACACCACAGGCCTGTGTAGGTGAAGCAAGCAGACAACACCTTTCAGGAGAAGAGGGATGCAACATGCAGGGTCCAGAGCTGCATCGAACTCCAGGCAGGCCCCAGGCAGGTTCTGGAGGTGCAGTGGGCACAAGGGCTGCAGTGGGCACAGGAGCTGCAGTGGGCTCAGGGGCTGCATTGGGCTCAGGGACTGCAGTAGGCTCTGGAGCTGCGGTGGGCTCAGGGGCTACAGTGGGCACAGGAGCTGCAATGGGCTCAGGGGCTGCAGTGGGCTCGGGGATTGCAGTGGGCTCGGGGGCTGCAGTGGGCTCAGGGACTGCAGTGTGCTTGGGGCCTGCAGTGGGCCAGAAAGGAAGCCAGAAAATATCTCTGACCTGGGCCTGGGGCTTCACATCCAGTTGGGGACAAAGGCAAGAAGAGGATAGTGACAACCAGGTTGTGATGCAGAGCAGTCAAGCTGCATATTGTCCCAGTAGCTGAGGGCACTGTAACCCTAAAACAGCTGCTTCATTGGAGCCCCAACTTTCTTAGAGAACATCACATACATGAATATAATACATTTTGCTCATATCCTCCTTCCAGCCTCTCCTGTGCACCCCCATCCAGATTTCCCTCCCAACTTCATGCCCTGTCCTAGTTTTAAAAATATATAATCTACTGAGCCCAGTTGCCTGTGTGCTCACTGGTGTAGTACTGACTCCTGGAGCGTGGACAACCTACCAGGGACCATGACCCTGACAGACCCTGTCTGTCTCTCTTAGGTAGCACCTGTTCCAGGAGTGGGCTTTGCAGGTTCTGCTCCCATCCACACAGGGATGTTGACTGACTTATCTTCCTCAAGTCTCGTGAAGGCAACCACAGCTCTTGAGGGGTCATGAGTGCAGTGGCAAATTTGACTTAAGTTTGGAACCACCTAGAAAACACACATGGGTGTGCCTGAGAGGGCATTTTCAGAGCAATGTAACTGAACTAGGAAGACCCGTCCTGCATGTAGGTGGTACCATCTTATGGTGTAGGGTCCCAGATTGATAAAAAAGGAGTGAGCTGAAGACCAGCATTCAACACTGGCTGCCTTCCTGACTGTAGATGTGATATGACCAGCCAGCCACATCTTCCCAAGCATGCTATGTAGCCATATATATATATATATATATATATATATATATATATATATATATATATGGCAGAGGATATCTAGTATTGGTCACCCCTACAAAGAAGAGAACAGAGATGGACAAGCACTGCCAACTGCTAATGTTTTATTCCTTTGGAATATTTTATAGATCCTAGTAATGAATAAAGGTATCTTCATTATTTAAAAATGTTTATATTTGTACTATTTCAGATATTTCACAGATTATTAAAAGATAATGACTTTCAATGCCCAATATAAATGCTTTGGACATACTTTTAAAAGCCACATTTATCTCAATGGGAGGCTCCAAGGCCTGACACTATTACTGATGCTATGGTGTGCTTATAGACAGAAGCCTAGCACAGCTGACCTCTGGGAGGCCCAACAGGCAGCTGACTGAGACAGACACAGATACTTACACCCAACCATTGGACTGAAGTCAGGGAACCTTGTGGTTGAATTAGGGAAAGGATGTAAGAAGTTGAGGAAGAAGGCGACCCCATAGGAAGACCAGCAGTCTCAACTAAGCTGGACCCCCAAGATCTCTCAGACACTGAGCCACCAACCAGGCAGTATACAGGGACTGGTCTGAGGCCCCTGACACATACACAGCAGAGGACTGCCTGGTCTGGCCTCAGTGAGAGAACAGGAGCCTAACCCTTGAGAGACTTGAGGCCCCAGGGAGTAGGGAGGCCTGGCAGGGAGTCGGGGTGTGTGTGAGGGTGAGGGGACATCCTCTTAACGACAGGGCAGAGGAGGAATGAGATGAGGGATTGTGGTAGGGAGGACCATGAGGGGGGACTGTAAAAAAAATAAAAGCAATTTTTTAAGAAGCCACATTTATAGTCTCCTAAATGGTTACTGAAAACCAAATATTTATTGACCTCTGTGTATATGTGTGTGTGTGTGTGTGTGTGTGTGTGTGTGTGTGTGTCTGGGATATCGCTGAAATTACTACACATAGGACTCCACCAGAATCCAGAGAACCCTGGCATTGCTGGTGAGGCCTAGTATGTGGTGGTGAAATCCACACAAGTGAGCAGGTCAGATGGGTACCTCCCAAGAAGGCAGAGTCCCCCAATCCTCTAGCTCCACCCACAGTGATTACAATGGAGTTCTCTCTAGAGAGTGAAGGAGAGATGGAACTATTTGGTAGACTGTTTGCCTACTCTGGGCACAAAGCCCTGGGCTCTATCCTCAGCCCTGCATGAGTAATATATGGTGGTACTCACCTGCAGTCCCACCACTCAAGGGAAAAGAAGAACAGAAAGTCAAGGTCTTCCTTGGTGTGATGGTTAGTATTAAGTGTTAGCATGACACAATCTAGAATCACCAGAGAGGGATTGTCTAGATCACATTGGCCTGTGGGCGTGTCTATGAGGGATTATCTTGATTACATTAACTGATAAGGGAAGACCTGCCCACTCTGGGTGGTGCCATTCCCTTGGCATGGGATCCTGAACTGTGTAAGAGGGAGCAAGAGAGCTCACCACAAGCAAGCATGCATTACTTCATTGCTCTCTGCTCTTAGTGGATGTAGCTGCTTCAAGTTCTTGCTGCCTCAGTTTCTCTATAGCAATGGCAACAACCTGGCATTGTCAACCAAACCCCTTCCCCCTTAAGTTGCTTCTGTCAGGGTATTTTGTCACAGCAACTGGAAACTGAAGACACTTGGCCACATGGCAAATTGGATGCCAGGCCAGGCTACGTGAGAGCCTATTTTAAAACAAATCTTTTTGTTGGTGAGAGACAGGAGGGGTCAGTTGGGGTCGGATGACACTTATTGCTGCTAGCCATGCTTCCGAATCTCTACTCCTTTCTAGGCTCATTATAAGAAAGTTAAGGAAAATGGTGTGTTCCATTCCCTTCTTGTGCTTGTTTTGCAGCAAAAGCTATGTGATCCCCTTGCAGTGCAGCTGCCCTGTGGATTTCGAATTCCATATCACATTGCTTCAGTCACATCAGGCCTTTAAGATTGAGCCAAAGTCAGGTGAGGATGGTGTGACTTCAGACAACCAATCGCCACAGCGATCTCAGGTCAGAGGCAGGGCTTGAGACAACAGGAGGAAAGAATGGAAAGAGGGAGGGAGGGAGGGAGGGAGGGAGAAAACGTTGTTTGATGGTGCAGCCCATCATGGTGGGGAAGCCATGGCAGCAGGAGCATGAGGAAGATGCTCACCCAGCATCCACAGTCAGGAAGCAGAGAGATGGATGCTGGGGATCAGCTCACTTCCTCCTTTTCACTCAGTCCAGCTCATGGATGGAAACGTGCTGCCCGTTCAGGACGGGTCTTTTCGCCTTGGTTACAACGTCTCCCAGAGCACTCTTACAGAGTACCCACTGAAAGCATGTTTATACGGTAACTCCATTTCCAGTCCAGTTGACAAGAAGTATTAACCAGCATATTTGGAGAGCTCTCACACACATGCAGGCATGCACATGCACATGCACTCGCGCACGCGTGAGCACGCTCCACACACAAGAAAATGGGGAGGAGGCAACAAAATGAATCAAGTATACAATTGTTTCAAGACACATTTCTTCTTCCAAGCAGTTCAGTAGTAACTGAACCCATGTGAGTTACCGTTTGCCTTGTGTGGCCTAAGGGCTGGAAGTTCAGTTTTCACAGACACTGCACATTCATCTGAGAGCCTCAGATCAGTGTATCCTTTAAGCCTTGTCCCATTTTACAGATGAGAAAACTGAGCCTCCAGTTAAAGTGTTCAAGCTGAGTTGCAGAGTTTCTGAGTGACCAAACAGAATTGTGTCTGATGGAGGCCCAGTGACCCTTAAGGCTACTTTCTTGCCCCAGGCCTTGGGCAACAGCAATAGCCTGTGACTGGGGGGCAAAGGGAGGTCCTGTCTTCTTGGTGCCCTCCTCTATAACCTCACTGCTAAAATTTATCAACAGCTTGTTCTGCACATAATTTTAAAACTGTGCAGCTGTTCACTAAATCTTACAGAGGTTAGTCACTGTAAATCCCACACTCAGTGAGGCCCTAAATCTTAGAAGCTTAAAATTGTCCTTACAAGAGTCCAAGCATGAGACCTTGGATGGCTCTGTGACAATTCTCTGGGAACAGTCTGTACCTCCGCGCTGATGGGAGGAACTGTGTAAAGTTTGTGCTGATGTAGGTGATCTCACTGAGGTGTGCAATCTATGAAGTTTCATCTCATGGGGCTCAGGGTGTAGCTCAGGGGGCAGAGTGCTTGCTTGCCTGGCGTGTAAGCCAGGGCAATGCTCTACCCTCAGCCCTGCACAGCTGCACAGCATTAATCCCAGTGCTTGAGAGATGGAGCCAGGATGATCCTCAGCTACACAGGAGCAGAGACCTGGCCCTGCTCCCACCCCGATAGTTTTGTTCTGGCCGGGTATGCTGGTGAATGCCTTTAATCCCAGCATGCAAGAGGCAGATGCTGGTGAATCTTTGTGAGTTTGAGGCCAGCCTGGTCTAAATAGGGAGCTCCAGGAGATTCGGGACTACCTAGAGAGTAGGCTTATGTTTTAAATTTTTTTTTTAATGATTTTTTAAAAAAATATTTCATGGAAATAGAATCTAGGCTAGTGGTTATCAAAAGCTGGGGACCCAAGGTGGGAAGGTCAGCAGGTTACAGTTAGAGGAAGTAAATGCACATTAGCGTATCAGAGGTCAATAACGTGTGCTTCTAAAGACTGGGAGGGACTGAAGGGAGCCCATCAGTAAAGTGCTTGCTGCTCATGGTGACCTGGCTCCCCAGAACCGCCCCCACAAAAAGTCTCATGGAGGGACTTTTCCTATAATCACAGAACTAGGACAGGAAGAACCCTGGTGCTTGCTGGCTACACAACTGAGCCAGTCTGTGAGCTCTGTGTTCAGTGAGATACTCTGTCTCAAAAAGTAAGGCGAGAAGCCACTGGGGAAGACACCCAGTGTCAGCCTTCACACACACCTGCACATGTGTGCAGACACGGGTGTGCCTAGACATGGGCGTGCACAGGCACTGGTGTGCACAGACACTGGTGTGCACAGACACTGGTGTGCACAGGCACTGGTGTGCACAGACACTGGTGTGAAAGGCATTAGTGTGCGCAGGCACTGATGTGCACAGGTACTGATGTGCACAGGTATAGGTATATACAGACACTGGTGTACACAGGCATAGGTGTACACAGACACTGGTGTACACAGGCATAGGTGTACACAGACACTGATGTGTACAGGCATAGGTGTGCAAGGCACTAGTGTACAGAAGCACTGGTGTTCTCAGGCATGTGTGTACATAGGTACTAGTATGCACAGGCACAAGTATGCACAGGCATAGGTGTGCTCAGGCATAGGTGTGCATACGTGCACAGAGTCCTCTGAGAGAATTTTACTGTGACAAAGATAAGGTTTGGGATGACAGACTACCCTGCTTCCTTATACAACTGTGCATGTATGGAAAAATCATATCTTTACAATTATATGTTGATTTTAAAAATTTAAGGCTATAACAGTATAACAGTATATAGACATATAATATGGAACAAATTTTACAAGTTGTCCCAGTCCGGTCCTTACTGCCCTAAAAAATAATGTACTTTTATTTTCTGTTCTTTTGTTCCTTGCCCATGGCTGTATTTTCAATTAGTTCATTTACATATTATGGAGGTCCATGTGCATGCTTATATTAGTTCATTTACATATTTAAATAGGTCCATGTGCATGCTTATTACTTTATTTACATATTTAAATATGTTGACCTTTGCTTTATATTAATGTCACCTAGGAAATGGCACAGCGACATTTTCTTGTGACTTCACATTGCTCAGTGTTGTGTGTTCTTTGAAATACTTACGTTGATAAACTATGGCCTTTATTTTTGCTTGTGTGTGTGTGTGTGTGTGTGTGTGTGGTTGAGGGTGGAAGGGGGCATCGAATCCTCCTGGAGCTGAGTTTTAGGCAATGCGAGCTGCCCGATGTTGGGACTGGGAACCAAACTCCAGTCATCAGCAAGAGTAGCAAGTTCTCTTAACCTCTCTCTAGGCCATCTTGGCAGCCAGAATTTTTTCAGCTTGTTGTTGCTGCTGCTGCTGCTATTATTTTGTTTGTTTGTTTGCTATTGTTTATCTTCCTGTGAAGTGCAGACTAGCCTGGACCCCTGCCTTGCTCTCCTGAGTCCTGGGATAATAGGCACACCCCACCCCACCCAGCTTCCCGCACTGTGACTTTGCATTCTTCATTATCCTGGTTGTGCTCAGGGTAGTGATCTGTACCTGATCCAAGAGTAGTAGTTTGAGCTTTCCTTTTTTTTTTTTTTATTACTTTCTCATGTATTTGTTTCATGTACCTGTGCCTGCACATGTATGCAGTGTGGGCCAAGGACAACTTTCTAGTTAGTTCTCTCCCTCCGCCATGTGGGTTTAGGGCTCAATCTCGGAGCATTAAGCTTGACAGCATGCACCTCTACTGTGATCCTTCTCACGGCCTGCTCCACAGACAGCTTGTATTTTGCACGATGGCCTAGAAGTCACTATGTAGCCAAGGATAACCTTGAACTTCTGATCCTGCTGCCCCTACCTCCTGAGTGTTGGCACCACTGTGGCTGGCTTCCGCAGGGCTGAGGATCTTTGTGCTAGGCAAGCACCTGCGGACTGAGCCACACACCCCATCCCTGAGGGAGACTTTTTCTAATGAGGTTAAATATTGAGAATACCGTTCTCACTTATAAAACACGGGACATCACTCCTTTGTGCCACTATGAGTTTCGGCCAAGCAGTAACTGTCAAGACTTGGTATCCGTTCTCCAACTGTCAACGCCGCACAGCCTGGCACGGCAGTGCACTAGTGATAGAGCTGCAGGAACAGGAAAAAGAAGCAGCTTAGTGAGGTTGCCTGGGCTACATCTCCACCACCGGCTTTCTGTATCATGTCTGCGCTGAGAGCACTTTAAAAACAGAAATCACCCAGGTCAAGGTAAACATTGATCCATGCCCCAGAGCTTGTCCTTATGTTTTTAAGTTAATGAGGTGCAGGGATGCAGTAGGGTCTTGGCCTTGAGCCCTAAATGGTCTGCACAGGGTGGATGATCCGACCAAGTGACAGTTAGTGTATTAAAATCTCTTGGGTTAAGATGTCTACCCAGATGTCCTGCTGGTAGCCTGCAGACCGAATGTCTCTAGTGACTCTTTCCACCTGGCCCTGGGCTTGAGATACAATGGTGGCCATTACTTAATGATTTGGATCTCAGTCTGTACTCAGGAAATTAACAAATGCCCACGTGTGTGTGTGTGTGTGTGTGTGTGTGTGTGTGTGTGTGTGTGCATGTATGTGAGCATGCATGCATGTGCATGTGCGTGTACGTGTGCGTGTGTATGAGCTCATTGGGATACCTAATGTAATTGTTCCCCTGCCTTACCTTTTTAAGTTGGGTCTCTCACTGTTTCTGTTAGGCTGCCCAGGGAGCTCCAGGAATCCACCTGTCTCCTCCCCTCCTGTGCTGGGGTTACAGATATGTTCACCTCGTGTGGCTTTTACATACGTGGGTGCTGGGGATCCCATCTCAGACCCTCACACTTGTGCAGCAAGCTCTTCACTCACTGATCCATCCCTCCAGTCTTCTGTATTATTTCTATAAAATAATGGTGTGTGATAGCATTTTCATACATGTTTGTAACGGTTTTCTATCACATTCACCCCTACTACCCGCCCTTGTCCCCCACCCATCCTTATTGATTTCCTTGCTCTTCCCAACGAGTTTCCCATCTAATTTCATGTCAGTGTGTCCCAATGTGTTTCGTGAGGGTCGCTTACCCTCATGAGGTAGCGTGGGTGAGGGACTGTTTCCCAGAACATGGACACCTTACCAGTGGCTATAGCACTGAAGAAGATGTCTCTGCTTCCCTTAGAGACTATTAACTGGCTGTTTTTAAAACACCAGAGAAGGAGTTCAGGGGGATAAAAGAGCTGTGAGCTGGAGTTTGCATTGGGAGCTTGCAATTTCCCTGGAAGGTACCATTCAGTAGGACTCACAGAGATATTTCACACAGTTCTGACAATCAGTCAGATCCCCTTACAGGAGGGACTTGCGCTGAGCCACAGCTGGGTCAGTGATGGGCAGGGGGACACCTTGGCTAGGACATCTGTTTAAACCTGAACTTCAATTCACATCAGGGCTGCATGGGTGGACTTGGGGGACCATTGCACCTCATCATTCTCGTTCGCACTGAGTTCACTGACTGCATCTCTTCTGTTTCTCACTATCACTTTTTCTCTTTAACTGAGTTCCTGAGTTGTGACACAGTCTGACTGCTTAGGGCTTTGAAGGTCCAGGCTGTGACCCTGACGACCCCTGGAACATACAATGCTCTAAGTCCAGGTGGCACAAGAGATATCAAGGAGGAATATGGCATAGTGTGCTGCTTGGTGGTAGAAGGAACACCAGTTCATTTGCCAGATTTGAAAGGAGAGGGCTGCGGTGCCGCTTCCTGCTAGAGCACTTGCCAGGCATGGATAAGGTTTTAGGCTCCAGCCCCAGCACCGGGGAAAAAAAGAAAAGAAAGAAAGGAAAGGAGGGAGGGAGGGAGGGAGGGAGGGAGGGAGGGTGATTTGAGAAGAATGAATAAAGTTATAGAAAAACACGGCACTGAACTGTCTGGACCAAAATTCTAGGTGTGCTCCTAGCTTTCCATGTTGCTCCCAGCACTGACATTGCATTTTGGCCATTGGCTCTAGGGTCATCATTCTGTGGATTCATGTTTGAGGCACCGATGTAGTGGGGTTTGTCCATATCCCTGTAACTACACAATCAGACAGTCATTGGAAAGGATTCCCGTAGTCACTGATAAGCAAGGTCTGTTTCAACATGCAGGATCTGAGTCATGTGCAGTTGAGGAAAAGATTGTAATGAGAGCAGAGGCAAGCCCATGGTGTGCCAGGACAATGGGGCTGGTGCTGCCTCTCCCCCTGCACTTGCTGAGCAGAGCATACCACTGTGGTGGTTTGTCTCACCTGGCAATGCCAGAGGGAAAAAGAACTTCTGGGCAGGGCATAGGTTTGAGGTCAGAAGATCCACCCTGCATATAGGAAGCCCCACTCCATGGCCTGGGATCCTAGACAAAATAACAAGGGGAAAGTGAGCGAAGCCCCAGCATCCACCTCTCTCTGCTGCCTGACTGCGATGTGATGTGAGCAGCTGCCTCGGGCTCCTGCTGCCCTGCCTTCCCCTACCGTGATGGGCTGCTCCCTTGATCTGGGAGCCACAGTAAACCCTTTCTCCATGAAGTTGCTTCTGTCAGGCATTATGTCACAGCAATGAGAAAAGTCAATAATATAATGACAGTCATATCTATCTATCTATCTATCTATCTATCTATCTATCTATCTACCTACCTACTATCTCTTCTTATAGGAATAATTCCAGCTAATGGGAAGGCAAGGGTAACTGTCAAGTTCACACCCATCCAGTATGGGATGGCACAGATAAAAATTCAATTGTGGATCTCCCAGTTCAACTCTCAGCCATATGAATGTGTCTTCACGGGAACCTGCTACCCCAACATGGCCTTACCGTATGTATGACTTCTTCATTGTCTTTCTGTCTCTTCATGTAGCCTAGGCTGGCCTCAGACTCACTATGGAACCAAGATGACTTGACACTCTGCTTGCCTCCACCTCCAGCACACTGGGGTCACAGAAATGCACCAGCACACCCAGTTTATAGGGTGCTGGGGGTGGACTCCAGGGCCCTGCGCACTCTAGACAAGCCCTCTATCAGCTCAGCCACAGCCACAGTCCCAACCCCAATTTTTTTCTTAACACTTCATCACAAATCCAATACAACCCAGTTCTGGGCATTGAGGTACACACTTATAATCCCATCATTGAAGAGGTAGAGGCAGAAAGATCATGAGTTCAAAGCTAGCCTGAACTACATAGCAAGAAGTTGCCTTTTAAAAATAAATATTCGTGATTTTCTTCCCATTTTCTCTCTTTTCTTGTTTTTAAAGCTGGGAGTGCAAGTCAGTCATTGGCCTCTTACCTGGCATGTATGTGGCTCCAGGTTCACCCCAACACTATGAAAACAACATTTATATTACAAGGAGAGTCTACACAAAAGGCTTTAGAGCATAGAGGAAGGTGTTCTATCTGTTCTCCTAAGGGTATAGTCCTTCTTTTACTAGGATAATAAATTAAAGTAACGATTGGTTTCTAAATTAATCAGCTTAGGTTGTTGAAGAGCTATAGGCTAGAAATAAATTACAGTAAACCAGGAAAGCATTCCCTAGCCTGTTGTGTTTCGTTTACATATTCAGGAGAAATGCAAATGAGAGCAGACAAAGGTGCTTGCCGCTGAGGCAGACCTCAGTTTCATAGCTGGTATCCACACAGTGGAGGAGAAAGCTATTGTCCTCGGACCTCCACATGTATGTCATGGTACACCCAGGCACACAGACACACACAGACACACACAGGCACGCATGCACACACTCAACACAATAAATATGTATATCATTTTAAAGGATGGGAGGAAAAGCAACCACTGGTGTATAAATGTGTACACACACATACACACACACACACACATATATATACATTACTTGTTAATATACTGACATGAAATTTGTTTTCATGGGCACACAAGTTTACTTTTCATTTAGTTATACTATTGGTCCACAAGTAATAGTTTTATCAGAAAGAATACAATAACTAAGTTCTTGAGCTACGTGGGTATAGCGATGGCTCAGTGGCTAAGAGCAGTGGCTGGTTTGGCAGAGGACCTGGGTTCAGTTCCCAGCACCGCATGGTAGCTCACAACTGTCTGTAACTCTGACTCACCAGGTATACAGACAATATGGCGGCACAATCAAAAATAAAAATAAATCTTTATAACAAACCTTGAACCATTGGATCATACACTAATTTAACATCTGTTTTAAACTCTAGATTAGAAGAGTTTGAAAGATTAAATACTCGTTCTAAGAAAGTAAATGTTCCTCTAGAAAAAACAGCGTATGTGCAATTTTACCCAGCTCCGGCAAAGACAAAACCTCAGAAGTTGAAGGTAAGGGGTGCACACACACACACACACACACACACTAGGGGGGGGGGAGAAAGGAACTCATTTCCTTCCCAATTGGGTCCTCAGGAAATCGATTATCAGGGCCTGCGGTTTCCAGCCGACCTGTCAAATCCATTTGCTGTGGCAACCGTACTAAACCAGGAACCCGGAAAGTTGAAGATTAAGGAATTAAAACAAGGTAATAATCATTAGGCCTGCCCTAAACCAGTCCCTGGGGCATAGTAAAAAAAAATGTGTCCAGTCACATTTATTATTAATGAACAAAACTCAGTTAGATGTCTGTTAGGTGACATGGTTAGAAACTTAGGTTTGTCTGGACAAATGACTGATTTGATTATGGCCATGATCTCCACTCGTTCCTGCCTCCAGTCCTGGACCAAGGTGATGAAATCTCCAAGACCAGACAGATTAAGGAAGCGATCTTTGAACAGAAAGTCAGACAGAACATCCGGACAGAGATCGAGAACCATCTTAAGTGGTAAATATGGAGGGATAATTTGTATCAAGTGACAGGGTGGCTGCTTTTATGGGATAGCTTTTGACACAGGAGACACAATGACACGCAATTACTGATAAGCTCTCTCAGTGAATTTGATTACTCCTTCTCCTCAGCCAGTGTTCCTGTCTCAGAATGGGTGGCTATTGGACATAAATTAATGACTAAGACATCTTGTTTCCTATACATACGCAGACAGGACAGAGCAGCTGTGAGCTGTGGCTGTGTAGCCTGCCTCCTTCCTGCTACCTTAGTCCCCCCCCATCCCCAACATCACACCCCATGACCCCTCACCTTCATGTGAGCCCATGCTGTGGGGAGCACAGCAGCTGGAGGCAGACTTGGCAACAGATGTTCAGATAGGAGCACTCTTGTGTTTCTGGAGTTAAATGGACTTTTTCCTCTTATATTAAACCAGAGGTGCCCAGGAGCCTTGCTTTGCGTTTAGCTTCAGTAAGACTCAGTGTAAATGCACATGCTGCACTTAAAACATCATTCATTCATTCATTCAGTCATTCATTTGTTCATTGTGGGTGTGACACATGCAGGACTTGTTTCTCTCCTTTCACAATGTAGGTTCCAGAGACTGAACTTGGGATATCACGACTTGGCAGTAAGCCCCTCCTCCTGCTAAACCATATCACCTGTCCATATTTACTCTTTAATCTCTTCTAAATGGAGTTTAAAGGAGATACTAAATTCATCTACCAGCCAGTAGCTCAAAGTTTTAGTCACAGGCTCTGTCACTTAAAACATTTGCAAGATTCATCCACACCTCAGCATTTATGACTCGTTTATACCTTTTGTGCCTTAGTAATATTTCACCGTGTGATTCTACCACATTTCAACCACCAGATTGTCTTTACATTTTCACCCGAAACACTGGAGGGTTGCAGGTTTTCTACCTCCTCATCAGCGCCTGTCACCTTGTATACTTTATATCTACGTTTCCCTGAACACTGGTGTTTCCAATGTATGTGTGTGTATGCATGTATGTGCAATATGTATAGGTGTGTATGTGCATGTGTGAATGCATGTGTATGCATGCATGTGCATATGTGCATACTCATGTATGCATGTGTACATGTTTGTGTATACATGTGAGTACATGCCACATGCATGTGTTTGTGTGCATGTGTGTACTTGTGGCATCCAGAAGTCAATCTTGGGTGTTGTTCCTCAAAAGGCATCCACCTTATATTGCTTGATTTAAAGATTGTATATTCTTGTTTTGCCTGCATGTTTACCAGTGTGTGTGTGTGTGTGTGTGTGTGGTACCAGTGGAGGCCAGAAGAGTGCATCAGATCCCCTAATACTGAGTTACAGTCTCTTGTGAGCTGCCATGTCAGGCTACTAGTTGAACCTGAGTCCTCTGAAAGAACAACCAGTGACTGGAGAGATAGCTTAGTGGTTAAGAGCACTGACTGCTCTTCCAGAGGTCCTGAGTTCAAATCCCAGCAACCACATGGTGGTTCGCAGCCATCTGTAATGAAATCTGACACCCTCTTCTGGTGTGTCTGAAGACAGCTACAGTGTACTTAGATATAATAATAAATAAATCTTTAAAAAAAAAAAAAAGAGCCCGGCAGTGGTGTCACATGCCTTTAATCCCAGCACTTGGGAGGCAGAGGCAGGTGGATTTCTGAATTCGAGGCCAGCCTGGTCTACAGAATGAGTTCCAGGACAGCCAAGGCTACACAGAGAAACCCTGTCTCGAAAAACCAAAAAAAGAAAATAAAAAAAAAGAACATCTCTTAAACACTGAGCTATTCATCCAGACTTTTTTTTGAGACAGAGCCTCTCACTGGCCTGGAGCTCACCCAGCAGGCTAGACTGGCTCTCCTGGGATCCCTTGTGTGTACCTGCACAGTGCTAAGATGGAGAGAGCATACTGCCACTCCTGACATTTGGTACCAGGCTCCTGCTCTGGGGATTAAACTTGTGCTTTCAAAGCAAACACTTCACTGAATGAACTATCTCCCAGGCCCTTGTTTTATTAATTCATAAATATTTTCGCATCAATCACTAAGTGATAAGCTTCATTTCATGGGACATATTTTTCACCCCAGAGGCGGTTCCCTCCAGTTCCTTCCCATCCCTTCTTGGTTATAGAATATAGCTAAGACACTCATTACAAAGATGATGCTTGTGGATGGTTTCTGGAAGCTGGCTTTTGTTCTCCACAGGCAGGTGCACCTTGGTAAAGAACACACAACTTATAGGTTTAAAAGAGAGCTCACTGAGGAGTGGAAAAAAGCACATGAGAAGTACAAGGTCAGAGCGGCTGCCATGATGATCTCATTTGTTTCACTAAATCTTTTCAACTTCTGCTGCATACAAGACGCCAAAGCAGGAGAAATACAACGCAAGGAAAACTGAGAGTACTGCAGAATGGCAGAGCACTTGCCTAGAATGGGGGGCAGGGGAGAGGGATAGAAGGAGAGGGAAGGAGACAGAGACATAGAGAGAGACAGACAGAGACAGAGGGAGAGAGGGAGAGTCAGAGAGAGACACAAAGAGAGAGACACAGAGAGAGAGAGAGACTTTCAGTCCAAGGAAAGAACCAGACTCAGCTTATGGTTCTGGATATGAGATGTACTTGTGATCTACACAGAATCAAAATGAGGGGCCCCAAAACTGCTGTTAGGAGTCACCCCGAGCCAGATGCCACGTATAGTCACATGCTGAGGAGCTAGGGATGAGGCACTGGTAACTGAATTATAGAGGACTTACCCCCCCCAAAAAAAAAAAACCCAGCAAAGCTTAGTAGTGAACTACAGGGTCTCGGTGAGTAGAAAGAGTGAGGACAGGGCCAAGTTTTTATTTTTTAAGAGATTTATCTTATTTGTAACTGTCCATGTGTGTGAGCATGTGCCCATGAGTGGGGTGCCTGCAGAGGCAAGAAGGGGGCAGTTGAACCCCTGGAGCTGGAGCTCTAAGCAGTTGTGAACCAATCAACACAGTGGTAGGACTTGAACTCACGTCTTTGCAAGCACAGCAACTGCTCAATTGCTAAGCCACCTCTTCAGCCCCTGAGGCCAACCTTTTAGGCATTACCGTATGATGTCATGCAAAGTTCACACTGGAGGACCTGCAATCAAGTTATTAAAAAAAAAAGAAAAGAATAGAAAGAGAAAAAGAAAAAAAAAGAAGGCCTTATGGTGTTTTGGAGGGCATGGAGTGAGACTGATTCCTACCTATCCTGGGATACTTTGTGAGGTAGAAGCAGGAGGGTCAGAAGTTCAGGAGCATCCTCAGACACATAGTGAGTTTCAGGCTAGCCTGGGCTACATAAGACTCTGTCTCTCTAAAATTTCCCCATGCCTGAAAAATAAGAACGGTGGACACTTTAGCCTGTCCTCACTCTGTGGCAGGGTGACCCCACTGTCCAGCAGGCTTCTACGAGCTTTAAAGAGAAAGCTTCATGCATTTGTTTTTGACTTCAGTGTGTCACTAATATAAAAATCTAGCAAAACAGAGGCGACCCCGTGGAAAGTGAGGAGCTTCAGCGACGCCAGACTGAAAGGAGCCAAAAGCGCATCGTCCATGACCTGAAGGAGGTAGGTACTTCTCCTCATTTGAATAGAAGTAAGTGGCAATTCTTTGGCTGTTCATTTGCAGAGACACCAACAAATCTGACAGAAGTTCCTTCATCAGCAGGGAGTGGCTGGTTTCAGCTTGCTCATGTTCTCAGAGGGTCGTTTTCCTGTGTTTCTCGGTTTCCTTTCTGACCAAGTAGCACAAGAGACCTGGATAGGTGGCTCCATGGCACGACAGGTGGCTCACCCCCCACGCCCTAACTCCAGCTCCAGTACATCAGATGTGCTCTCCTGAACTTCCCTGGCCCCTCACTCCCAGCAGCACACATCCACACACAGGTGCACAGATTAAAATAAAATAAATCTGTTTTGTTTGTTTGTTTGTTTGTTTGTTTTAATGTATATTTTTGAGATTAAAAAAAAAACCTTGTTTGTTTTTTATTTAATATGCAATGGTATTTTGCCTGCATGTATGTCTACATGAGGGTGTCAGATCCCTTGGATCTGGAGATAGAGACCGTTGGGAGCTACAATGTGGGTGTTGGGAATTCAACTCAGGACCTCTGGAAGAGCAGCCAGTGCTCTTAACCACTGGGCCATCTCTACAGCTCTTGTTTATTTTTTTTAAAAGCAATTTAGGGGAGTGAAGGTTTTATTTGCTCACAACTCTCGATCGATCACACTCTACCACTGAAGGGATTCAAAGCAGAAGCTCGAAGTCAGCCTGCATGCTGTTTCCCACAAGCATTACCTCTGGCCACAAATTCACTTCACAGCCAAAGAAGTGCATTGGAACCCAGGGGTGGGGGTGGGGGTGGAGGGGAGGATGCTTACTAGCTGGCTCACACTGAGGCAGGCTTACACTCAGCTAGCTTTCCTCAACACTCCCTGACTACCTACTTAGGTATGACGCTGCCCACAGTGGACTGGACCCTCATATCAACTGAGAATCACAACAAGTCCCCCTACTCACATATACCTGCCCACAGGCCAGCCTGATCTAGGAAATTCTTCAGCTGAGACTGTCTTCTCAGATAACCCTAGGCTGTGACAAGCTAAAGCTAACTAGGATACTACAAAATTGCAAATAAAATGTCAAAACTTATCATTACTGTCTGGGGAACTGTCTTGGTTGGTAAAGTGCTTGCCAAGCAAGCTTGAAGACCTGAGTTCAACTCCAACACCCACATAAAAACGTCAGATGGTGGCATGTACCTATAGCCCCAGCACTGGAGATACAGTCTATTCGGTGAGCTCCACACTGAGCGCAAAACTGTCTCAAAAAATGAAGTGTAGGCTGGAGAGCTGGCAGAGCGATATGAGCTGGCAGAGTGATATGATGAGCACTAGCTGCTCTCAGTTTGAAGACCAAGATTGGATTCCCAGCACCAATATGGCAGAGACTGAACTCAGGTCATCAGGCAGGGTGGCAAACGGTTTCATTCTCGGAGCCACTTGCTGCTCCCATTTTTGCTTGTTTTGGTAAGACTCTGGCTAAGTAGGCCAGACTTGCCTCGGACTCGTGATGCCCCTGCCTTAGCCCCCTGAGTTGCTGGTATTCCAGACACTCACTACCACACCCAGGCAGAGATCAGACTCTTATTACCTGCTCATGCCGAAGAAGAGCTTGTATTGAAATGTAAGGTGCGCATGTTTTTATATTTACAGAAAAAACAAGAATTGCATCCTAATTTTGATCCTCTTGTGAATAACATGTGGTTTAGCAGACACCGGGCACAAAGACGGTTTCAGCAAGCAGCGCGCAGGGTAGGTCTCACCTCTCCATTGCTGCCCTCCGTTTTCCATGTGTGCAGTTATCAGCAGGGGTGGGGATAGACCATTAGAGATGCCATTCACACAGCATAAAAACCACTTCCGAAATGTGCCCCACTGAGTTAAGTGTTCTAATCCCTCCCCTTCCTGTCCCTCTGTGAGAGAACACTGACCAAAAGCAACCTGGAGGACGAAAGGGTTTATCTGACTGACACTGCCACATCGCTGCCCATGATAAAGGGAACCAGGGCAGGAACTGAAGCAGAGACCATGGAGAAACGGTGCTCGAAAAGCCTGCTCGCTCGGGCTCACAGTCAGCTGTGGGACGGGTCTTCTTCCTCCCATTAACCATCAAGATAGCCTTCCGCAGATATGTCTATAAGTCAGTCTGACTGCCTTCTCAGCAACATGGGAGCTAAAAGCTAACCAAGACAGTAAGGTTTCAGTATAGTCACATATATATAGCCACCATTGCTAGGTGACATTTACTTTTATTTATTCGGTCAGGGTCTATATCCTAGGGGAGCCTTTGAACTCAGTAATCCTCCAGCCTCTGTCCTGAATGCTAGGGTTACTGGTGTGCACCACCACACCAGGTTTATGTGTGTTATGGGTGGAACTCAGGGCTTTGTGAAATTCAGGCATGCATCTGCAGATAGACCGGACAAACCGAGCTACACCTCTGCCTGGTACCTAGTTTCAAAACATTTTTGATATACAGAAAGGAACTTAGCAATCCCTACCCATTCCCTTCTTTCCCAGGCTCCTGACAGCCACTAAATCTACATTCTATCCCTATAGATGAATGCCATAGATCCCTATAGATGCCATCCCTATAGATAGATAGCCATCCCAGAAGACGGCTCTTCTGGTCATTTCATGAAATGGGATCACACAGTATGTGGCTTTTGTAACTGACTCCTTTCTCTTATATCTCCAAGTTCCCTGACGTCATAATGAGCACATCACTCTTTTTTATTACTGTGTAATATTCTACTGTTTGGATAAACCAGGTTTTGTTTTGTTTTGTTTTTTTTCATCTGTTCTTGTACTGATGGGCATCTCAGCAGTTTTTAACCACTTGGGTCTTCCAAGCAATGCTGCTATAAACATTCATACACAAGCTAGTGACATGTGGTTCTCTACCCTCCAAGGGTATTCACACCTAGGAGAGGAATTGCTGGTGTTCATACAATGACTCTAAAGCTACAGGGTTTGGGGAAATTGTTTAGATGGAGAATGGGGACTCTCAGAGGTCACATTGGGCTCACTGCTTTCCCCTCAAGTCACTTCCTACCATGGCTCCCCTTCATACCCATCCTCCAGCAAGCATCTATCATGTAAATGTGAAGCCAGATCCTTACCCCTGTGTAAAAAGTCAGGTGCAGTGGCAAGTCCTGGGATCCATTAGGAATATTAGGGAGGCTGAAACAGGATGACACTGGGACTCCCTGGCCAGCCATTCGTCCGTGGAGAGATCCTGTGTCAAAAAATAAGGTGGACATGCAATTAAAGATGATACCCAGTATCCACTTATTGTCCTCACGAGTGCATGTGTGCCTGCACACACTTGAACACACGCACAGAGACATACCGCACCACACAAAACAGAAACATGGGGAGGGAGGAAGAAGGAAGCCTTCTGGAGCTTTACCAAAGAAGAGATGTAAGGTAGGGTGTCTGGCTGCCGCCACACCTCCACCTTGTGCTGTATCAATCCAAGAACATCATCCCCACCGTGGACCTGTGTCTCTACTCCTCCCCTATGACAGAAACACTCCCCTGTCTCCCTCTACAGTTCACCCCCGTCCTTCCCAACAGGAGTCTACCTGTCTCAAAAAGAACAGTTCTTCTGATCTTTGACCCCAAAGGATGTGCTCCGCTCCTCTGTCATCTTACTGGACCTGCAGGTCTCTCCTTTGTGAGTGTGGCTCCCCTAGGGGACAAGGCCATACTCAAGCAAGGGAGAGCGATGATCAAGACTTTTCTTCGTGTTACTCAGCTTTCCGCTGTGACAAAATGCAGGAAGCACTCACAGTTGATCGCAAAAGAAGGTCCATGTGTTGACTCAGTTCCAGAGCTCGCCTCATGACAGCCAAGAGAACCACGCAGCAATCCCTGACTTGAAGCTGTTCTTTCCAATTCCAGATCATGCTTGAGCGAAGGATGCTCAATATTCTGGAGGCTATCCGTGAAATGGACAAAGAGGGCATCATGAGGACGCTTTTCCAAGGCAAGCAAAGGTTGATACAAGGTAAATACACCAGGGGATGCTGTTACCATGGCCCCTTAGAGCCTTAGGTCTCTCCTTGATGAGCTCAGCTCTGGTGACATCAAACCCTACACATTGGTTTCCTGGTGCCATTATAACAAACTGATACCAACTTTGCTGCTTAACATGACACAGATTCGGGGATGGGACAATGACTCAGTCAGCAGAGCAGTTGCCTGGAAACTGTGAGGACCCTAGTTCAACCCTGGAAACCAATAAAAGGCTGGGTACGGTGGTCCCTGTGACAGTGAGGTGGGAGGCAGACACAGCAAGGTCCCGAGGAGCTCGCTCCCTGGCCAGCTAGCCTAGCCTCTCTGGTGAAGTTCCAGGCCAATGGGGGCGGTCCTATCACAAGCAAGAGGTAGAAAGCACCTGAACACTGATACCCAATGTGGTCCTCCAATCTCCACACGAGGTACACAGACATACACATGTGTGCACACATGAGCACACAGATGTCAGCTTCTAGAAATCAGATCAGAAGTCTAAAAGCAAGCTCTTGGTGGGTTGGTTCCTTGTCTTGCCAGCTGTGGTTGAAAGCTGCCTGCTGCCCTCGGTTCCTGGCCCTTTACCTCTACCATTGTTATCTCTCACCTTTTATACCAACCCTGGAATTTTGTCAGGCCTGCCTGGAAAATCAGAGTAATCTCTCCACTTGGAGAGGCCTGATTTACTTACATCTGATAATTCCCTTTCACTGTGTGTAAATCACCATGTACAATTGCATGTCCTTGGGGTGGGGATGTGGAAATGTCTGGGGGTTATTTTCACATGTACCTCAGATCTCCATACCAGCGTTGACCCAAGTGCCTGTCCAGTTCATCACCAAGGTCTATCTACCCTAGACTGAGTAGTGATACCCATGAAATCTGGCCTCAGCTTGATCTCCGCAAGTCTGTTGCTACTTCTCATTGGCAGAGATACAAGGATACTCATTATCTACAGTTGCTGACAGTTTGAATCTAGGGTATTCGTGATCTCACATTTGCACACAAAGCTTTAAGCATCATAATGGCTGTTATTTCAGGGAATTCTGATGGTTGGGGCTGGCTGGGAACATAGTTCCTAAAGGACTTGGCTGGCAAGCATGAGGACCAGTGCTTGATCCCCAGAATCCACACTGAAAGACACCAAGACGGCCTTGCCAGAAGGAAACCCGGAGCTTACCTGCCGGCTCGGCAAGCTGTGGGCTGTCTTGAAAGCAAACTGGTGTGAGCCTGGGGAGCAACAGTTGACAGTGACCTGTGACCTCCACATGCAGACACCCACACACTACATAGTTTCACATACATGTGTACCCATATGAACATAGACATATACTTGATCAAAGGAGGGAAGGAGGTTAAAGGAGAGAGAGAGAGAGATTGATTCATTTTGACCCTCTGGTTCACAAGGTGCTTCCAAGAACCAAAAGCCAAGTCGTCATTTTCTCCTGGGAGATGATCTCCAGTCTGTGGGTCACACAAGAGGGGCCACAGGCAGTGGTACCATCCATCCTGCCGCAGGCCTGCACCCTCCCACCTCCCTGAGCACTCTCCCACCCTCCTCTCCACAAGGCTACCTTGCTTCCCTCCCAAAATGCTTCACAGCATTTTAATTATTCTTTTACTCCTCCTATAGTATTTTGTTTCTAAGATTGAAATTTCTGACAACGTTTTTTTAAAATAGCAAAACAGTAAACTTTACGTGAAAATCTCATGTGGTTATCTGTAAATGCTCTCTAGAATTCAATTTTTTGTTAAAACTCATAAGAGGTGATTTGAGTAAGAATTTAGTCTGGAGAACTGGAGAAGAGGTTCAGCCTTTGCTGCTCTTGCAGAGGGCAAGAGTTTGTTTCCCAGCACCTGTAACTCTAACGCCAGGGAATTTGTCGCCCTCTTTTGGCGTTCTTGGACACTGCACTCATATACATAATTAAAAATTATGTCCACATAATTAAACATAACAATTAAATCTTTTAAAAATAAAAATTTAAGAGAATTGTAGCTTAATAAGAAACGTGAGGTAAAAAGGATAATATTAAAGGAATCCAGATGTGGTGGCACACATCTTTAATCCCAGAATTCCAGAGGCAGTGGCAAGAAAGTGTGTGAGCTGGAACCAGCCTGGTCTACAGGTGGAATTCTGGGACAGCCAGGGCTACACAGAGAAACCCTGTCTCAAAAAAAAAAAATCAGTTAGTTAGTTAGTTAGTTAGTTGTTAGTTAGTTAGTTAGTTAAAATAAGAATAAAGAGGAAGTGTACTGAGAACATTGCTCTGCAGATTGCTCTGGGTTTCACTCCTAGCATTCCATAAACCTAGCATGATGGCACGCACCTGTAATCCCAGCTTTTGGGAGGTGGAGGCAGGAGGATCAGAAGTTCAAGGTTGTCCTTAGCTACATAGTGAGTTCAAGGCCAGGCTGGACTACATGAGACCTCGTCTCAAAATTAGAGAAAGAGAGAGAGAGAGAGAGAGAGAGAGAGAGAGAGAGAGAGAGAGAGAGAGGCAAAAAGCATGGGAAACTAACAATGTTCATATGCATTACATGTGTGTGTGTGTGTATGAAAACATGCTTGAGCCGACATAAATCTGAATATTATTTCTAAAGTCTTATTAATATATATTAATGATCTATAATAATTAAGTATGGTGTTTTCATACATGTACCTGTCTTTTAGTTTTATTCCCCCCACAGATGTCTTTTTCACCTTTCTCCTGACACCTGCGGATCTCCTTTCCAACTAATCCCTCTTGTGCAATGTGTGTGTGTGTGTGTGTGTGTGTGTGTGTGTGTGTGTGTGTGTGTGCTCTGTGTATGTATGTATGTGTGTGCATGTGATTGGTGTGTGCTGAGCATAAGAGAGAGTGGTGTGTATATGGTATGTGTACATGGTGTATGTTCTGGGTATGTGTGGAAGAAAGGGGTGTGGGAGTGTGTGTGTCATATGTGTGTGCACTGTGTAATGTATATGTGCTATGTGGGTGTATGAATGTGGTATTGCTATGTGTTGTATGTGGTATTTGTATTGTGTATGTGTTCATGCATGTATTGATGTGGGGGTATTGCTTATGTATGGATGTATGTGTGGTGTGTCCTGTGTATGTATAAATATGTGTGTGATATGTGCTGTGTGTAGTGCCTGTGTGTAGGTAATGTGTTTGTGGGGGGCTTGGCATGTGCTGTGTGTTGCATATGTTGGTGTATGTGTGTGTGCATGTGCATGCCTGCATATATGCTATGTGTGTGCATGTCTGCATGTATTATATATGTGGTGTGTGGTGTGTGTGTGTGTGTGTGGTGACCCTATACATTTAACTAGGGTTGTTTATGGGAGCATGATACCCCACACCACTGAAGAAGATAAACCTAACTATCCCGTTGCACATGGCATCTGGTACGTACACAACTGAAGATGCTGGTTTCACATGGAAGTGACTTAAGAAGCCCCTAAAATTGCTTGTGTCTCTCTAGGAGAGATTCCCTACCGATCGCTGAAGTCCCACCTGACTCAGGAAGACAACATCTGGCGCTACTCACTAGAGCCTGAGGAAGTGCTGCACTTTGCCTTCCCCATGGACTCTGAGAGCTACAATGAGTTGGTGGGTGTCTTTCCTCTGTCGGGGAAGTGGACGGGGATCACGTATGTGCAGAGGAGGCAGATGGGATCACGGGATCACGTGGGCAGATGGCTATCCAAGCCCACTCTCACCTCCTCTGAGAAGCTCCAAAGGAGGGTTGTGCCTGGGAATCTGTGAGCACCCGCTGCTGTCTGCCCCAGACCTACTGAATGCATAGGTACCCTGGAGGAGCTCTCCAGTAACCTGATCTGCCCTAGGAGGTGGACCAGAAGGTTGTGAGGCAGCTCCCTCAGACAAGGCAACTCCTTTGCGGACTTAACCAGTTGCTCTTTTGAACTCCCAAGGAAGGGTTCATGAGCTAAGTCCTTTAAGCCTGAGGTTCCCTGGAACTGACAGAATGACAAGGGGGATGGTGTTGTTAGACTTGTTTACACAATACAATCTGGGTAGTCTAACAATGGCTACCTTATACCAGAGGGGCTGAGAACCTGGTAGCTGCTTGGTCCACAGGTCTCACTCAGTCCTCAGCAGTCCCAACCTGCCACTGAAGACCCCGGAGAGCCACTGGTCCTCACTCTGCAATGGAAACCCAAAGAAGCTAAGATTTGATCTCAGCCAAGGAATGTAGCAGCTAGTAGCAGAAACAGGGAAGATAAGCTCACTGGTGAACTGTCTAGGCAATGAGGCAAAAATCCAAGCTTCCTCCTCAGACTTCTCTGGCTGGCTGACACTGGATGGAGCCACCCACATTTTGGGTGGTTTTTTTCCCATTTCAAATAACCTGGTCAAGAGAACTTAGACGTGTGTCCAGCAGCTTGTCTCTTAGTTGACTCCAGAACCAGTCAAATTAACAACCAAGATTAATACCCACAGGAGGGCGTGTAACAGCCCTACCTCATAGTCCACAAGCTTCACACACAGAGAGACAGGAGAGGGCAGGAGCTGCCTTTATGCCCACAGCTCAGATAGCAGCAGCAGCCACAAGGAGAGCTGTTCTGAACACAGCACTATTCAGGTAATGTTTCAAAACACAGTGACAGCAACACACCGCGATTTCTGTTCACAGATGTGTATCTGTCTTTTCTTTATTTTTCCTTTTCCCCATGCAGGCTCTTGATGGCCTTGGACTAGTTCCAATTAAATCTTCAGAAATTCAAATCAAGCACAATTATCCCTACTTCGTTTTAAAGGTAAGACTTGCATAGAACATAAATTATCCAGCTTGCTTATAAATATTATCCATCAACCACTGGGGAGGCACACATGCCACAGTGCGTGTGTGAGCAGGAGGGAACAACTTTTGGGGGTTGTTTCTCTCCTTCTACAGTGTGAGTCTTAGAGACTGGTTGCCAGCCTTGACAGCAAAATGTGCTGGACCTTGGGTTTTTTATGAAGGGGCGCTATAGGCTTGAATCTGAACTGCATTATCCTGTCACTATTGCTTAATTCTGCCTCATGTGGAGTGGCCTGCTGCATTTTCTCTATTATTTGATCGTGTATTGAATAAACCTCAAGTTCTTTTTCTCTAAGGCGAATATGGAAACTGACTATTTCCTGTGGGTACAGTATAGATTATGCATATAGGAAGCTCTCTATATATTAGAAACCTCAAGACACTAGTTAGTCAGCCTCTCTCTCTCTCTCTCTCTCTCTCTTTTCTTTCTTTTTTTTTTCCTTTTTTTGGTTCTTCAAGACAGGATTTCTCTGTGTAGCTTTGGCTGTCCTGGAACTTACTTGTAGATCAGGCTGGCCTATAACTCTAGATATCCACCTGTCTTTACCTCCCAAGTGCTGGGATTAAAGGCATGTGCCACCACTGCCTAGATAGTCAGCCTTTCTTGAAGTGTAGGATCACTTGTGCTTTTGAAAGTAAAAATATGTTTATGTATGTCTCCAATGAAGCCATCTGGTATGAGAAAATAATTTGAATACTGACATGTGCCAAGACTCAGAACAAGGCTCAAGACTGGCCCTGTTAGGCAGCTGTTGTTGAGATGCTAATCTTACCAAACAGTAATGGATTCTTGTGGGCCATTTCCTTTTTAAAGAAAATACAAATGTCTATTGACTCTAGATAAGGCACTGATGACAGAACAAAGAAATTATTTCCCTCAGTCTAGCTTGAACATCCAGAATGTTTATTGGAATTAATTACAGGTACATGGGTGAAGGAACTTGGATGACTCAAAGGGACATGCATCACTGAAACCCCACATTGTCATGGGTGAGGACTCATTAAAGCTGCATTTCTGAAGCACCCTGCACAATTTGCAGGCAGCTCAGCTAATTAGAAAGTCTCCTCTCCCTGGGAATTGTTCACCTTGGAGAGGAGCTTTTTTGTGAATCTTGTAAGTTTCAGGGACTTCCTGAGACTTACTAGTTTCATTTACTACCTGAGCCTTAATGGGCCTTCCTCCAGGAAGAGATGTTTCCGTTTGAAGTAAGTAGCTATACAAAGGCTTTTATGTGTCACCAATATGCTGTCTTCTTTCATTTTCAGGTTCCACAGTTATACAAAATCAAGGGATATCGTTCATTTTCTGTCAACAAGTCCTCAACAAATTACAGACTTCAGAAACTTGCTCGACCCCTGAAGCATGGTGCTGAGGTAATACATCTGCAAATTCAGGAACTGTTCTCACTACTCCTGTTGTGCCATCAAGACTAACAGGACATCGAGTTGGAGGGATGCCTAAATGCATAATGGGATTTGTTGTTATTCTTGAAGAAAACTCATGTTTGAGTCCCACCATCCATGTGGTACCTCACAACCATCCATAATCCCAATTCCAGGAGATGCAATAGGCATACACACAGTGCACATACATGCAGGCAGACATTTGTGTACATAAAATAAATAACTCTTTAAGGAAAAAAAAAAGATTAAGAAGTCATTCTTGGTCCTTACACAGGATGAAGTCACCACCATCATAACCATACCCAAGAAGGACACCACAACAGAGCTCTCGGCAAAGCCCTCCATCTTGAGTATGAAACCACCCGAGGGCTTAGCCATGTCTGTGAAATATGATCCGCTGTATATTTTCGTAAGTACCAGTTGGCAGATGTCTGTGCTCTGGATACCTTTATCTCAGCAATCATGTGGTAGCAGAAGCATGAGTTGGAAATATGTTTTCTTTTTGTTGCTGTTGTTGTTGTTGTTGTTGTTTTAGTTTTTTAATTAACTTTTTCTTCACTAAATACTTGTGTTCACTCTTGTTACTTATTTGTGTGTATGCCAGGGGAGTGGGGACAGGAGAGGACATCGGATCCCTTGAAGTTGCAGTTGCTGTGCTTATAAGCTATCCAAGGTGGATGCTCGGATTTGAACTCTAGTCTCCATGATAAAGCAAGATGCACTCTCAACCCCTAAGTCTTTAAAAAAACTTAAAAAAAAAAAAACAGTATCTCAAAATAATAATAATAGCCAGGCGTGGTGGCGCACGCCTTTAATCCCAGCACTCGGGAGGCAGAGGCAGGCGGATTTCTGAGTTCGAGGCCAGCCTGGTCTACAAAGGGAGTTCCAGGACAGCCAGGGCTATACAGAGAAATCCTGTCTCAAAAAAAAAACCAAAATAATAATAATAATAATAATAATAATAATAATAATAATAATAATAATACAACAAAAACAGTATCTCATAGCCCAGGATGGGCTCCAGCATAATAATGCACCAAGAATGACCTTGAACTCCTAACCCTCTTTCCTCTATGTCCCAAGTACCAGAACCGCTGATGAGATGCACCACACCCATTTTCATGTGGTGCTAAGGATTGAACCTAGGGTTTGATGCATGCTAGGCAAGTACTCTGCCAATGGACTACACCCCAGCCCTGGCATCTGTTTTCTCTTTGGCATCTCAAGCCAGCTGAGCACTCCTCACCCTCCACCTTCTGACCATGAAAGCTGTACTATGGCAAACTGCTTTAGCTCTTACCACCTTGGCTCCCCCGCCATGATGGACTATTCATCTGAAGTGAGCCCAAATAAATTCTTTCTCTCTTAAGTTGCTTTTCATGGAGTATTTTTTTTCACAGCAACGGGAAAAGAAATTAAGGCAGACCTGGAAAAGGATTTTCTCTTTCTTACCAGTTTGCTTATTTAATCACCACCCCTGCCTCCTCATTGGTCATGGCTAGAAGCAGTTTCAAACTGCGATTCCAGTGACATTTTCTTCTTAGTGAGGCCAGCAAATCTAAATAGGATCTAATGAAGCCCTTAAACCAGAAAATGTGTATATGAAGCTGGCAATGTTGGGAAGATGGGCCAACCTGAAGCTCTGCTCCTGTGCTGGTTTGCTAGGAAAGTTAACATACATTCCCATTGTTAGTGCTAGCGGGAGCCACAGCAAGTATCGCTGACGCCTGCCCTGTGCCTGGCATGGAGACGGGTAAACACTATCAATCTGGTCTTCCTCTCTTCCACAGAATCCCAGCCCAGGACTGTTTGCCGTGAAGCAACCTCTGACCTATGCGGAGACGCTGATAGATTACCATCTGTGCTCTCACCCAAAGTACAAGTATACCCAGGAATCCCACATGGGGTCCAGCATTCCTCTCACCCAGAAGCAGTTTCTCCACCATACGGTAATGTCAGCCGCAGGTTTGGCAGAGCTGCCCTTGAACTGTGTGGAGGGGCAGGGAACAGGGAGGGTTGAGACTGAGAAAAAGAGGACTAGGCTGGCAAGGCAGTTCAGTGGGCTTGCTTACCTCCAAGCCTGACAATCGGAGTTCAACCCTTGGGACCCCCATGGTGGAAGGAGACCAAGGAGAACACTGACCCTTGCATCTTCCCCTCTGATAACTTGTACACACACACACACACACACACACACCTTACACATGCACACACATACTCATATACCCACACACTTACACACTCATGCATATGCATGCACACACATGGAAATAACATGTGCATACTTAGATATGTATGTATACAGATGTGTACATACACATATACACACACATTCAGAAGATATAGATGCGGTTTAAACGACAACAAAAAGAGCTTAGCCATGGACCAAGAATGGCGACCATGGTCCTCACACTGCTGACTGTTCTCAGTGCCACCACTGTCCACCTCTACCCACCTTTCTGCTGTCTGCTGCCCTTTTACCAACACCCTCACTCATTTTGACTTAAAGGGGAAATGGTTACTCATTAATCTTCCAGCCATATGAAAATAGTCAAGTGGTGCTCTGTCCCTGAGCTCTGGCCTCCTCCTCACTTTGGACCCTCTGAAAATACAAATGCCCACCACTTGCTCTCAGGATCCCCACGCACAGAACTCATACAATCCTTGATCCACCAGCTCTGGCACATTGCCATATTCCCCCAGCCTAATTCTTACATGACTGCAGCTCCCTCCTCATCTCTATCGTGACCCACCACTGCCATGACCTCCCAGACCGCCACAGAAACTTTCTGACCTAGCTTGAAATGCCTCAGTGGGTCAGGGCACTATGGAACTGGCTCCGGCAGGAAAGTGCCTGCCCCAGAAGTGTGAGGACCTGAGTTCAGCATCCACATAAATCCAGGCATGGTGGCACAGGCGTATAATCCCATCACCATGGAGATGGAAACAGGTCGATCCCTGCAGCTTATTGGCTAGTCAGTATAGCTGAATCTGCAAGCTCCAGGCTCAGCGAGAGATGCTATCTCTTGATTGAAGAAGACAGGGACATTGGTCTCTGCTATTATACACACACTCACACACACAGTTCTCTCTCTCTATCTCTCTCTCACACACACACATACACAAACACACACACACACACATACACACACACACACACACACGTACACACATCCTCAGTGTGTATCCATTGCTAAAAGAGCAGCTCCACTGGTTCCGCCCTCAGGTCCACTAGTGACCTGCCTCCCTCTCTAGCCGCAGGTACCATCCCCATCATATTCGCTGCCTGTACTCAGCCAAACTGCTGGCAACCTAATAGGTCTGTCATCTTGCCAGAGCATTCTCCTGCACTGTCCTCCCTGCCTGGGTGCCACCTGTCCTACTTGAATGCCTGGAAGGCCACATTGGCCCTTGATCATCACCACATACTGTGTACTAAAACAACTGTCTTTGCTTTAGAGAAAGTCAAGTTGAATGAAATGATACAATTTGGACTGAACCTTTTGGCACTTAAAAATGGTGACCTGAATGAAATGAAGGCTAAGACATATCTTTGTTAGTGACTTTTCTTGGTCCTATAGCAAACATATGACAAAAGCATCCTAAGAAAGTAAGGCATGATGTCACGAGCTCTAGGCAGCTGGCCATGTCACATCCACAGTCAGGAAGCCGGGAGGGAGGGATGCGGGGGTTCAGCTCACTTTCTCCTTTGTATTCAGTCTGGGACCTCAGCCTAAGGGGTAGCGCTGCTCACAGTTAAAGATGGGTCTTCCCACTTCAATTAAGCCAAGTTTTAAAAATCCTCAGAAACATTCCCAAAGATTAGTCTCCTAGATGAGTCTGAATGCTTCCAAGTTAACAGTCGACATTAGCTCTTGCAGCTAACATCGCCTTTCTGCATCCTGACCCTGCTCCAACTTTCATCACAGGATATAATTCCTGGAATAATGAATTGGAAGAAGTTTCAGCCCCTGGTGTTTTCCACCATACCGGACCCCTCTACGGTGGAAACCACTAAGAGGTAAGCCGGGAACTGCTGGCTTCCTCGGGTATGTTAGTACCGTAGTTTACAGAGGCTGGAAGACCTGGAATCAGAGGCCACCGTGACAGACCACACTTTCAGATCATACTCTCAAAACATGATGGGGGCTTGCCTATCAAGGAGATACAGTGATAGCTGATATTCATATTTTGACTCTATCTTGATCAAGACATGCCTTTTAAAAGTAATGTAATACGGACTAATTGGTGTCACAGAGAGAGAATTAACAGATCATATAATTTTGCTGAAATATTCATCTTTTTTCTTTATAGTTCATGGGGTGAGTGAGTCTGTCTCTGTCTCTCTGTCTGTCTGTCTCTCTGTCTGTCTGTCTCTCTGTGTGTGTGTGTGTGTGTGTGTGTGTGTGTGTATTCAGGCACACGCTCATGTGTGTACTTGCTTATGGCGGCCAGAAGGTTATCTTGAGTGTTCTTCATCAGAAACTGCAACTTTTTGTTTATTTTTAAATTTATTTATTTACTTATTTATTTTGAGATAAGGTCTTTCATTAGTACCTGGAGGTAGTTGATTCTGCTAAGGCAGCCGCCATGTTACCAACGGAGTCTCCAGTCTTTGCCTCCTCTGCTCTGGGATTACAGATGTTCATCACCAAACCCAGCTTTTTAAAAAGTGTGTTCTGTGGCTGGGACTCAGGTTCTTGGGGTCAAATTCAGGTCTGCACGCTTGCACAGCAAACACTTTATTGAGTCATTTCCTGGCCTCTTGAGAAGTTATCTTCTTCTTTGTGAGACAGGGGCTATGATGACAACTTCACTGGGATGTTGCAAATAGCTATATGACGAAGTATCGAGGATCTGACATTTGATAGATAACTCTTGCATTTTCCACTGAGCTCACTAAACTATATACAAACATTCTCTTACCATTAGATGGCAGCATCAGCCCCCTAAACCAACTCATTCTACAAGAAAACTGAATGAGTCAAACTGACCCGCTGTTCTAGTTTCATTTCTGTTGCTGTGATAAAATACCCTGACACAAACAGCTTAGGAAGGAAAGGGTTTGTTTGGCTTGCAATTCCAGGTTACATTTTGTTACTTCAGGAAGGTCAAGGCAGAAGCTTCAAACACCATCCACAGCCAAGAGCAGGCAAGATAGAATCCTTGCTCATTCAGGTTCTGCTGCCTACGGAATGGTGTCACCCACAGTGGGCTAAGTTTTCCTATATCAACTAGCAATCCAGAACTCATTCCATACACACACAGGCATGCTCACAGACATACCTGATATAGACCCATATCTATCTGGTGCATGACTCAGTAGTAAAGCTCTTGCCTCTCATCCTCACCACTACAGTGGGAAAAAACATTGACTCCGCTGGGTCTGGGGTTGTGTCTGGACTCCAGTGCACCCGCTGTTAACATACATGGATTCCAAGTATTAAAAACTAGTCAATTCATTTTTTTCCAAAGTAATGTCCTTGGAAACATCTCCCAAAGCTGCTGTTTTAGTGGAAAGTCAGGAGGAGGTTGTTGTGGCCCGGATATCCATGCAATAAACATGAAGGTCATATCAATGAAAAGCTTTCTGCCATGACTTTTTGCCTTCAGCTTCTCTTCCTGGATGCTCTGTTGGGCCAGTTTGTTTCAGATAAACTGCCATTGAGTAATATCTCAAAAACCAGGAGCAGGGCCAGGCAGGGGTGCAGCTCAGCTGGTAGGAAGTGTGTAACACGCACAAAGCCTGGGCTCCATCCCCAACATTGTAAAGAACGGGCACACATCTGTAACCTCAGCACGGAGAGGTGAAAGCAGGAGACTCAGGAGTTCAAAGTCGTCCTCAGTTACACAGTGAGTCCAAGGCTAGCCTGGGCTACATGAGATTCTGTCTCAAAAGAAAATAAGTCTTTATTTTCCTATTATGTGTTTATACTGGTTGTTGGATTGAAGGCCACACTGTTGCTTCTAGAAGCAGTTATAAATAATAATGGCAAGCCTTTTTCTAAATTCTGTATTAATCCATGTGCTATAACAAAGTGCTATAATCTCCATAGGTTAAAAACACCATATGTGTATCATAAGTCAGACACCAGGCAGATTTTCTGTCTAGTGAGGGCTTACTTCCCAGTTCATAGGGTCTTCTTTTCTATTTTTATTTATTTATGTGCATGTGTGCATGGTGTGGGTGAGTTCAGGCCACATCACATATGTGGGGAACAGAGGACAGCTTTCAGGAGTCTGTCCTCCCTTCTCACCATATGAGTCCCAGGAGCCATCTTGCTGGTCCGGAAGCCTTGCTTGTGGCTTCCCAGGGATGGAGGAGCGAGGTATCCCTGGGGCTTCTTCTCTGAAGGCTCTGATCTTAGCTGGGAGGCTTGGCTCATATGAACCAATCACCTCCTAGTGGTTCTGTCTCTGCACATTACTACATTAGGAGTGGATATTAGGGACATAAGAGTTAGAAGGGGTCACCTTTAGTCTCCAGTAAGTTCTGCAAGGCCATTCATGACCTTTCAACTTCAAAGCTATTTTGCTTGAATAAATGACCTGCAATTACAAAGTCACCCTTGAATCTTTTAAACCTGATATTTACCTGTGTATTATTAAATCATGCAGTGTGATTATTAAGCATTTATTTATTCCAAATCATTTAAAAATAGTTTTACATTTTTTTAAAAATATCTTTTCGGGGAAGGTGCAGGCCACAGTACACATGTGGAAGTCAGAGGGAAGTTTTCAGAAGGCAGTTCTGGGCTCTCCATCCTCGGGTCCTGACCCTCCAGGCAGTGTCAGGGGTTGGCTCCCTCTCATGGCATGGGTCTCAAGCTGGACCAGTCATTGGTCAGCATCTCCCACAATTTCTGTGCCACCTTTACCCCAGCACATCTTGTGGGCAGGACAAATTGTAGGCCAAAAGTTTTGTGGCTGGGTTGGTGTCCCAATCCTGCACTGGAAGACTTGCCTGGTTCCAGGAGATGATCTGTTCAGGCTCCATATCCCCCATTGCCGAGTCTTAGCTAGAGTCACCGTCGTAGATAACATGGAAGTTTCCATTACCCTAGTTTTTAGCTCGTTCCAGAGATGTCCCCTCCCATTACAGTTGTCTCCCCCAGTACTGTCTCCCTCCATCCTCCCATACCTGACCCCTTCTGTTCTCATCCCCACCCAACCCCTGTCCAGTCCACGACACCCACCTACAATGTATCTCCACCTCTCTCTCTCTCCCTCCTTCCTCCTTCCTCCTTCTGTCCCTCCCTCCATTTCTCCTTCCCCTGCCCTGTCCCTACATCCCTCCCCCAATCCCTTTCCCTCCCTCTTCCTCCCTCCTTCCACCACTCCCTTTTTTGTTTCTTTGTTTACAAAAAGATTTGTTTGGTTTTGATTCCGTGAATGTGCTTTTCGGGGGATGTGCCTGTGGTATCCAGAAGAGGGCGCCAGATCCCCTGGAGCTGGAGGTGGCTGAAAGCCAATTGTCCTGGGTACTGGGAAGTGAACTCAGGTCCTCTGGAAGAGCAGTCAGGGCTCCTAAGCACTAATGTATCCCATTCATCCTTTTTCTCCCTTCCCCTCTTTTGTGCCTATGGGATTAACTGTTTCTGGGGTTTTGTTGTTGTTGTTGTTGTTGTTTTTCTTGTTGTTGGGTTTTTTAAAGATTTATTTATTTTATATATGTGACTACACTGTTGCTGTTTTCAGACACACCAGAAGGGGGCATCAGATTCCATTACAGATGGTTGTGAGCAACAATGTGGTTGCTGAGAATTGAGCTCAGGACCTCTGGTAGAGCAGTCAGTGCTCTTAACCACTGAGCCATCTCTTCAGCCCCTGTTTCTGTTTCTTAATTCCACTTTCTTGTTGATTTACTGATACCTTCTCAATATATAGAACATCCAATGTGTTTCCAAAACTCAGTACTACACAAAGAAGTTCTTTTAAAAATTTTTTTTCTCCTTATCTCAACTACCCTCAATTTAATACCCTCCTATTTAATACCCTCAATGTTAAAGTCTTTTAAAATAGTAAGTTATATTTCTCTAGGCCAGGAAGATGGCTTAGCAGGCAGAGTGTTTACATGTAAACATCAGAGCACAAGTTTGGATCCGAAAACCCATGGAAATGCTGGACCAGAGGGTGTGCCTATAAGCCCAACACGGGAGGTAGAGACAGGGAACTCAGAGTAAACTGGCCAGCCAGACTAGTGAGGCCTGGGCTCAGGGAAGACCCTGTCTGGATGTATAAGGCAGAGGGTGGTAAAAGAAGACACCTGAAACCCTCTTCTGGGCTCTACATGCACATTCATACAAATCTACACCCACACATGCCCACACACATACAAACATGCATACACATATGCACACATTTTATATATATTTATATATATATATTCTAGGGGCTAAGGATGTATGTAGCTCAGTTAGTAGGCTATTTGCCTAACATGCACAAAGCCCTGGGTACCATCCCCAACAAAGCATAAACCAGGCAGAATGATGTACCGCTTGTAAAGCCAGCACTTGGGAGGTAGAGGCAAAAAGATCGGAAGTTCAAGGTCATCCTCAGCTAAGTGTGAGTGAATTTAAGCCTTACATGGCATATATGAGACTCTGTGTCAAGACAAACAAACAAACAAACATAGCAAGCCACACAGGGGCCAGCCTGAGTGCTGATGCATTGTGGTCCTCATTGCTTGTGTCTGTTCCCCCCTCCACAGAAGTGACTGGTACAGTACCGAGATGCTGCCCATAGATATCCCTGCCCCACTGGAGGACTTACCAGAAGAAGACAGACTGGAAACTACTGAGCGGTATTTTTCTGATTTTCTTCTTGGGGCTTTTGGTGTATGCACTGTCATGTTTTTCTCATGAGGCACTCTGAGGGACTGTGGAAGAGACACACAGCAGCTGAGTGTCTACCCAAAAGGAGCAGGCAAGGATGATGCCCAGCTGGGCCACCAGGAGATGAGACAAACGCTTCCCTCCCAGTGCAGAATAGACTATCCCGGACGTCTCAGATATGAGGAGTGGGGAAGGTGGCTCAGGCAGTAATGTGCTTGACACACAAGCATGAAGACCAACTTCAGATCCTCAGCACACATACAAAAAGCCAGACCTGTGGTTGGAGAGATGGCTCAACAGTTCAGAGCACTGGCTGCCATTGCAGAGTCTGTCATGTCCCCAAAGGCAGTGCACAACTCCCTGTAACGTCAGATTGGGGAATCCAGTGCCGCCTTCCAGCCTCTGTGGGCACCAGGCACACACATGGCACATACCATGCATGTAAGCAAACACTCATAACTGGAAGAAAAGAAAAAAGCCAACCATGGTGGCACACATCTGTAACCCCAACATTGAGGCTGAGGTCACCGTGACTGTCAGATCCTTGGCGCTTACAGGCTAGCTGGTCTCGCTGAATCAGGGCACTCCAGGTTTCATGAGAGAGAGAAAAAAGGTAGAGAGCAATAAAGGAAGACGCTGACCTTGACCTCAGGATTTCTTGTACATACTCATGGACACATATACCACATGGACACATATACCACACACACAGTCATACACACACACTCATATACTCACTCACATACACACACACATACACACACACTCATACACTCACACATACACACACACACACACACACACGAACTAGAAACTAGAAACAAGGTATTTGCATTTTCTTTTACTAATCATAACCAACAGCTAGAGAACATGTATCCTTGAATTCAGCTAGAAACTCCACAGCAGAAGTGAGAGCCTGAGCCAGGAGCCAAGCACTTTCTGTACCGTGAGCCCCTTGGTGGGACACCCCGACACCTCGGGCATATGTGTGTGCTGGCTGCACCACCTGTCACTGTCCTCTCTGCACATGCATCTTCTTTCTTTTTTGTGGTCATCACTTTCTCTGTGTGTGTGTGTGTGTGTGTGTGTGTGTGTGTGTGTGTGTGTCTGTCTGTCTGTCTGTCTGTCTGTCTGTCTGTCTGTCTGTGTGTGCGTGTGTGTTTGCACATCTATGTGGAGACTGGAGACCAACCTTGGATGTTTTATTAGGTGTTCCTTGTTGTTTAAAACAGGATCTTTCAGCTTACCTGTTGGGCTAGGCCAGTTGGCCAGCAAGCCCAGGAACATACATGTCTCTGTCTCCCTAGCGCTGCCGTCATAAGTATGCAATACTACACCCTGGGTTCTAGGGACTGAACTTGGGTCCCTGTGCTTATGTGAGAAACACTTTATTGACTGCGCCATCTCTCCAGTCATTGTTTTTATTCTTAATCAACCCAAACTCTCGTGTTTTAAATTATACCATGAGTTCCAATGAAGCAAAGGAATCCTGAAAACCCAACCACCGATAACCATTCGTCAGCGTCTTAGACCAGGATCCATGCCGCCCTGCTGCTGCACACAGGAAATGGCTTGTCCTTTCCAGGTGCAGTATCTCTTACCCAGTTTGCACTCAAAAATAATTACTTGTGACAAACTCTCTTTCTTTCTCTTATCAACACATACTACATTGATAGTTTCAGCACATTTCCATGCAAAATAATCAATTAGTAAAATGCTAAATAACCGAGGCATGTAGCCAATTCCTCTGACACCCGCCCACATGCTCTGGGAGTTGGCACTACCGGGACATCTCAGTTGGAAGCAAATCTACAAAGGAAGACTGAACGTCTACCCAAAGCACAGTATGAGGCCCTTTCTTTTTATTTTTTTGAGTGTGTGTGTGTGTGTGTGTGTGTGTGTGTGTGTGTGTGTACTCACACCTGCTTCAAGATCTCATGACGTGATCACAGGACAACTTGCAGGAGCCACTTCTTTCCTTCCACCATGTATGTCCCAGGGATCAAACTCAGCTCTCCAGCCTTCGTGGTGAGCATCTTTACCTGCTGAGCTATCTATATATCTATCTCTCTAGCCTGTGCAAGAGACCCTTTCATGAAAGTGCTACAGGCATGGTGGGATGGCCCCTATTTGCTCCAGACTGAGAAAGAGTCCAGACCCAAGCAGAACCAGCCCTTCCTCTCCTCTTCACTGTTGTGACTCAGTTTCCTCACCTTTGAAATGGTACCCACGGCATGGGAGTAGTGGCACAGAATTAAATGAGATAATATGATGCTAAAGGGGGAGCTAATAATCAGAATATAGCATTTCCCGAGCATTAAATGTACGTCAGGCGGTATGTGGCAAGCAGTGTCGTTCCAGGCCTACAATAAGGTCTCATTGTTAATTATGTCCCTCCGTGGAGATGAGGAAGCTGCTACTAGGGGCTGATGTTTACAGCATCAGCAGTGTGATAAATGCTCACTCTCAACTGGATGGCACTACAACAGCTTCGTGCAGTTTTGAAGGATACTTTTGTGTGTGGTAGGGGGTGGGGGTAGTATGCTCACACATCAGGGATACACATGAGTGCATAGGTTTATGTGTCCATGTGTGTGTAGGCATGTGGAGACCAGAGGTCAACCTGAAGTGGAACTCCTTGGTCACTCTCTACCTTGTTTTTTCAGACAGGGACTTTCACTGAATCTGGAACTCATCAAGTAGACCAGGCTGGCGGGCCAGCAGAATGCAGGGATCCATCTGCTTCCGCTGACCCAGCACTAGGACTAGAAACTCCTGCCACCAGACCCAGCTTTCTGTACCTGGGTGCAAGGAACATAATTTAGGTCCTCCTTTCTTGACAAGCACTGTCCAAACTCAGCCACTGTCTCCAGCCCTCAAGGACACTGCCAGGGCCACCTCTGTGTGTGTTATGGCTTAGATAAATCATCCCCGTGCAAACCCAGGCCTTGAGAGCACTGCCGTCCTCATTGCTCTCGGATGCATTTCACTTTGACGTGCTAGAAATGACTATTTTTCCAAAATACCATTGACCTTTTCTTCTACAAACATAAAATATTTGAAGCCAGAGGCTAAATTTCCCAGCCTCCTTTGCCCCATGTCCAGCAACAGGCCACAGGTCAGCCAGCAACAGCCCATGCACAAATCTTGCCTGACACCTGTGTGTGTAAATAAAGTTTTGCTGTAACCAAACACACCTCTTCATTTACATATTTTTCTATGCTTCCTATGATGGTTAGCCTTGGTTGTAAACTTGACAGGATCTAGAATTATGAAAGAAACAAAGATCTGGGCATTTCTGTGAGGAACTTTCCAGAGTGTGTTAACTGAGGTGGATCACTAAATATGGGTGGTATTCAATGCACTGGGGACCCAAGCTGAATAAAGGAGAGAGAGCTTAGCCCCAGCCTCACCTCCCTCTGCTTCCCGAGTGCAGATGCCATGTGACCAGCTGCCTAAAGCTCTCACCACACACACACACACACACACACACACACACACACACACACACACACACACACACACCACCATGATGGACTGTACCCTGACCTGTAAGCCAGAATCAGCCTAACCTTTCCTTAGTTGCCTCCATCAGACATTTTGTCATAGCAAAGTGTAAGTTACTAATGAAGCCCTTTAGTGTCACATGGCAAAGCTGAGGAGTTATAAGTGAGACCCACAACCCAAAGAAAACGCCTGCTGCTCTCGTGATACTCAGACACTCTCATCACTGTGACAAAGCACCCAAAAAGAACAGGAAAGGGTTTGCTACGGCTCATGGCTTCAGAGGTCCAACCATGCCTGGCTGGATCCATTTCTTTGGGCGGGAGACAAACATCATGGAGATAGGAGCCTGTGACCAGAAAGCTGGGAGGGGGGGTGTTAGGGTGGAGAGGGGGAGAGGGAGACAGACAGAGACAGACAGACAGACAGACAGACAGACAGACAGACAGAGATGGGAGGACAGGAAGTGTCTGGGGATTGTGTATCCCTCACAGGCATGCCACCTATGATCTATTTCACCCAACAGCTCCCATCACCCATGACTGTCATCAATTATGAATCATCAGTGAATTAACCCATTGATTAAGTCAGAGCCCCTTATGAGACATCACTTCAAAAATCCCCACATCAGAATTCCACTGCACTGGGAACTAAGCCTTCAACATGGGACCTTTGGGGAGATACTTCATAGTCTAGTATTAAGCATGAACTATTAAGTGCAACTGAAATAAACTGGATCAGACTGGGTCCATGGTTACACAGGTAAAGTGGTTGCCACATAAACATGATGGCCTGAGCCCAGATCACTAGATCCCACGTAAAAGCTGAACACAGCAGTACATGTCTGAAGCCGAAACATTGCTAATGTGAGGCAGACAGGCTATGCTCTCCCTGGCTGGCTAGCCTGGGTGCACAGCAGTAGACAGCAAGAGAACCTGCCCCAAACAAGCTAGAAGGCAAGGTTGTGAACTCCACCTGCATATGATGACTCTCACAACAGAGAGAGACAGAGGCAGAGAGACAGAGAGAGACAGAGAGAAGTTGAACTTCTTTCACTAAAGTCTATTATTTAGAAATAGACTGTTCACAAGGTGACCCAAACACAGAAAGACAAAAATGTTCTCTGTCACAAGCGATCCTAACCCAGAGTGTACACATATACACATGGACGCTGCTGTGGTTATGGGTAAAGCTTGAAAGCCTCGAGGGAAACACAGAGGACAGCGATAGGTGCTGAGAAGCATGACGAGACACATGGGACATGGAGGAGGGGTAAGTGCACAGTGAGGACGATACACGGAGGATGCAGGGTGACAGCAGGTAGGAGAGATGGAAAAGGGAACCGCAAAAGCACACTTTGTTCTCAACCGCCAGAACGGCACTTAACACATTACATGATTTTTAAAAGTACAAATTTCAAAGAAACACACTGATTTCACAGCAGCTCTGGGCTTTCGAGTTATCATGGCTCTAGCTCTATTTTAATCCCATTGTGTCCAGAGGACGTCATCAAATGAATCCCATCTTTTGAAATCATTTGGGCCTCTTTATTGTGAGGACATGGGATAAAGGCTGAGATCCTCAAGGGACAAAAATTCTGGATGCACTTGAAAGGAGCCTGAAACCTGTGACCCACCCCCCTTTTAAAAAACAGCTCTTTATAAATATCTCCCCGAGCATCGTCGGGGGTGGAGGCAGCTTGTCTGCCCTCCATGCTTCTCTGCATGTGGACTAAGCAGAACTGGCCCTGGAAAACGCCAGGAAACTCACGACTCCCAACATGCTCTGATAGTTCATCCTATTTTTATGCTGAGAAAGAAAAAAAACTTTTCCCATTCATCATCATCTTCCTTTCCAGAGATCTCTGTGACCAGGGAATAGAAGTCATGCTGACACCAGAAATGATCCTAGCGGAATTCCCCATACCAATTCAGAAGGACTCCAAGAAGGAGAAGTAAGTGGGTGTTTCTGCCCGGGGTGAGATCTGTCCTAGGTGGAGGTCAGAGATGTCACGATGTCCGAATCTAAGTGTGCCCAGCACTGAAGGAGGCACACCTCCAAGGCTTCAAATATTCAAATGCACGGCATCCTTTACCTGCCGTCACCTCCTTCGAATGCTTTAGCAATGAAACCTTTAAAAACTGAATCCACAGAGCTGGAGAGACAGCTTAGTGGTTAAGAGTGCACACTGCTCTTGAAGAGAACCTGAGTTCAGTCCCCAGCGCCCACACCAGCTCAAAACTGCCTGTGAGTCCTGGAGATCCAATAACCTTCTCTGGCCCTTTGGAACATTGCATTCACATGCACAAACCTACACACACACACACACACACACACACACACACACACACACACACACACACACACTTAAAGAAGATTAAAATATTTTTAAAACTTGCATCCGGATTTAGGCGGATCCATCAGTGAGTGCCCACTGGGCAAGTGTGAGAACCTGAATTTGACCCCCCAGACCCTATGGTTTGTGTTTGTTTTTTTTTAAAGAGGCAAATTGGACATGGTGAGACATGCCTTTAATCCTAGCACTTGAGAGATAGAGGATATGTGTGAGTTCAAGGCCACCCTGATTTACAATAGTGAATATCAGAACACCCAGGGCCACAGAGAGAGACCCTGTCTCAAAAAAAAAAAAAAAAATAGGGAAGAAAAAGGAAAAAAAAGATAAGGCATGATAATGTATGCCTGTAACCTCAGCTCTTGGAGAGGCAGAGGCAGGAGTATTTCTGGGGTTGGCTGGCCAGCTTAACTGAATTAGCTAGCTCCAGGTTCAGCCTGGTCTACAAAGTGAGTTCCAGGACAGCCAGGGCTATACAGAGAAACCCTGTCTCGGAAAAAAAAAAAAAGTTTATTTGCTTGGGGTGTGTGTCTGTGTGTCTGTGTGTCTGTGTGTCTGTGTCTGTGTGTATCGGTTCTCTCCTTCTATGATGTGGGTCCTAGAAGTCAAAACCCCACCTCAAGTCGGAGCAGCAACTGCCTTTACCCACTGAGTTATCTCTCCAGCTTCTAAGTTCTTTTAAAGTATATTGATTGATTGATTTTGTATGCATGCATGTGTATATATGTATGGGCCTTCATGTACCATGGTAAACAGGCATAAAGAAGCCAGAGGACACTTGTCTCTCTCCTTCTACCATGTGGGTACCAGGGATGGAACTCAGTCTATCAGGCTTAGAGTAGCATTTACCTACAGACCTATTTAGCTAGCTTGAGTTTCATGTTTTAGTATCTTGGTATATCTTTATTGTGTTTCCAATATCCAGGGATTTCAAAGACTCCACCCAGTTACCAGAAAAGATGGGAGAAAGGGTGAAGGAGGAGATGAAGAATCTGCGAAGCAAAGCTCTCAACACGTACCTGATTCTAGATTAAAACCCCACTGGTGTGCCCGTTGCTCTCCTTGCCTTCAGAGGTCACTGAGGTCCTCTGAGCTCATTACATTCAAACCACTTTTGGAATTAAAGTTTCTAGAGACAAGAATTGAAATGCAGATGCCTTGCTCTAAACCATATTTTTTCTTTCTGAAAATAAAAATATGCTGTTATGATGACCATGCTGAGAGATTCTTAGTGCAAGCTTTTGTGCTGGAACGAAACCTTCTTGAACAAGCCAAGAGTCAATGTGGCAAGGGCCAATTGCCTAGGGCTGGGGAGAAGACTCAGTCAGTCAAGTGCTTTTTTTTCAAGCTTGAAGACCTTAATTTGATCCCAAGAACCCATGTAGAACACTGGTATAATGGTACACAATCTATTCTAATCCCAATGCTGGTAGGCAAGAAACAGAAAAGAGGGGCTCAATGGCCAGCCAGTCTAGCCTACTTGGTGAACCCACTAGCCTGTAGTGAGGAACCTAGTCTCAAAAAACAGTGTGGCCAGTGTCACAAGGAATTATGCCTGAGGTTAACCTCTGGCTTCCATACACATATGCACATGCACTCATGTGCACACACACACACACACACACACACACACACACACACACACACACACACCACTAAGAGGCTAAGACCCAGGCACTCCTGTTGCTGTTTCTGGGAGTCATTTGTGGTGTCAGATGGATCTGGGAGGGATGTGACCTCCCACCTCTGCCCAGAACTCTCCGGAAAAGCCATGTGGGTGAGAACACTGGCTCCTGGGGTAGCTATGCTGGGAGCAGAGCCTGGCTAGCACTGACCCTGGGATGGCCATCGTGAAACAATTAGAACTCACAGGTTTACTTGGGAACATCTATATAGCATCTGGAACTTAGGGAACTCCCAGAAGCACATGGGGGAGGGGCGGTGTGTCTGTGGGGGGTTCATTGCAAAGATGCCAGAAATCCTGGTAGCCAGATTTCGTTGTGTTTGCCAATGAGATTCCTCTCATATGTGCAGGTGAAGATGGTTGATGGTGTTTGGGTTCTGTCATACACATAATTATACAATTGTGATAGGACATTGTGGTAGTTTGAATATACTTGGCCCAGGGCGTGGCACTATTTAGAGGTATGACCTTGTTGGAGGAAGTGTGTCACGGTACGTGTGACTTTAAGACCTTCCTCCTTACCATGTGGGAGCCAGTCTTCTCCTAGCAGCCTTCAGGTGAAGATGCAGAACTCTCAGCTCCTACTGTGCCATCCTGCCTGGATGCTGCCATGCTCCTTCCTTGATGGCAAAGGACTGAGTCTCTGTACCTGTAAGCCAACCCCAATTATATGTTGTTCTTATAAGGGCTGCCATGGTCATGGTGTCTGTTCATAGCAGTAAAACCCTAACTGAGACGGATGTATTTTGTTCCCTTCTCTGTTCATGTATGTATGTATGTATGTATGTATGTATGTATGTATGTATTGTGCAATTACAAAAGCAACTTAGGAAAGAAGGTTTCACTTTAGCTTATGGTTCCAGTGACTAAAGTCCGTCATGTCAGGAAACACATGCCATCAAGTGAGGAAGGCATGGTAGCAGGAGTGTGAGGCAGCCGCTCACGTGGCATCCACAGTCAGGAAGCAGAGAGGTGAATGCTGATGCTTCAGCTGTTGCCAGTCTTTCTTGGACCCTCTGAAAGGGCTTGAAAATCACTGAAGGAAGACCCCAGACTCATAATACACAAAGGCAAAGAGCATTTATTCTGCAGAAACAACCAGGATGCAGGGGTCAACCATTTTTCGAACTGGTAACCTGAAGTGGAAACTTCTAGTTTCTTTGGAAAACTAGTTATATCAAATGGTGTTTTGCTGGGGCACACAGGTGAAAAAAAAAAAGTCTTGATAAAGCAGACATGTGAAAGACTGTTTTCCTGAAGCAGACACTGGTGAAAGGATGTTTTGCTAGAGCAGACACATGAAAGGACACAAGATGAAGGAATATAAATATGACCCACAGACAGTGGGAGACAAGCACTGAGCTTTGGTTTGGTTTGCTCCGCCTCGCTATTCCTCACTAACGACAGGCATGCATTGGTTCACCTTACATAGTGTTGTTGAGGTCAATTTGTAGTAACACTGCCATTGAGAGAAACTCACCAAGAACTGCTCATGAGTTTCCTGCAGCAGCCTGCCACTTCCACAGCCTTGCCTGGGGCCTGGTGGTGAGACTGGCAAGGGCTTCTTTAGGGTTGAAGTACAGCTGCTGGCTCATGCCTGGTGTCTGCCTGCTCTAAGGGCTGGACAGTAGCTGCCAGTTCGTGTGTGCTGTCCGCCTGCCTAGAGGACTGGTCTGCAGCTGCTGAGTTGTATTTGTTGTTTGCTACAGGTCTGAACTGCTGAGAAAGAACACTGCAATCTCCCCCAAAGAACTATTGCTGAACAGGTCCACTTCCCCCACATTCTAATAACTTTTCTACGACCTCTACTGGGAGGCGGGCTAGAGGAGAGGTTGAACACTTATTAAAAGTAGGTTGCAAGAAATTTATGCCTACACTGACCCCAGACAAAGGCTCTCAGGCCTTCTTATAGGGAACCTGGTGAACTCTAAAATTTTATTGGTGGGTGCTAAGGGAGTCACAGGTAGTCAGTGGTCAGCATTCCTGTGTCATGACTGTTTAACCATAGAATGAGATCTGGTTGCCCAACACAGATAGCCCATTCTGAGATAAGATATTTCCCCACTTGTGCCGTTATTCCCCAGATTGTTCTTTGGGAGAGGGCTTTATGACCTTGTTTCTGGGGTTTGTGGTTTGTTCTTGGAATTGGTGCCTTATGGCCTAGTTCCTGGAACTTATGGCCTATTCCTGAAGCTGATGCTTTATGGCCTTCTTTTTGAAATCAGGCCTGGTCTTTAAATGGAAACAAATGGGGTTTATTTTGTCCTCTCACCACCAGCAGCAAAATAAAGACACAGAGACTTTATAAAAGCTTAGGCACTGTAGCAGGTCTGCCTCCCAGATAGCATACAAGTCAATTAACCCAACTATCCTAGTCCACCTCTGCCTCTCGTGTCCTGTTCTCTCTCTCTCTCTCTCTCTCTCTCTCTCTCTCTCTCTCTCTCTCTCTCTCTCTCTCTCTCTCTCTCAGCATGTCTGACCTCCTCTGTGTCATGCTGGTGAATCTGCAGGCCCCTGATTCTTCCCATAGTCCATATCTCTCTCCAGAAGTCCCACCTTGACTGTCAGATCTTTATTGAACCAATCAAAAAGTGAGGAACATGTATGTTTACAAAACATCGAGGCAGGTGACAAGCCATAAGAATGACAATATGTAAGTCCAGCCACTAGTCATCTCTTTGCCAGTACAGAATCAACATTTGGATAGTATAGAGACAACCTTCATACAGTGCAACTCTCAGCTCGTGCCCTCCTTTTTACTCAGTCTGGGACTGTAGCCCACGAATGGTGATGTCCACTGTAGGATGGTTTTCCATCTCAATTAACTTAACCTAAATAATCCCTCTGTAAAAAACCTGGTATAAGAGACATGCCCAGGTTTGTTTCCAATATGATTCTAAATCCCACCAAGTTAACAACCAAGACTAGCCATCAACAATATATACTTATAAATTGTCAAAAATCTCTGTCTTACACACACACACACACACACACAGACAAAAGCACATGCGCACTGACATCAATTCCAGGACATGCATGACTCACTCCTTTGGACAGGACAGCCATTGACTGTCAGGACACCACAGGAGTCCAGCACTGATCAGGATTCCTTCAGATGAAAGGCACCTGCAGGGTGGCCCCTCATCTCCCATCCCATTGGGTAAGTGGTCTGTTCTCCTGAATTTGTTTGGCAGAGTAAGTTGGCTTCTGCCGTGTCAAGGATGTAGCTCAGTAGGTGGGGTGCTGTGGAGCCTGTGTGAAGCCCCGGTTCCATCCCAGCACGGCATGGATGGGATCCTACATTTATCATGTCTACTTAGCCTCTGGCACCACAGAGGACATCCACAATGGAATGGTTACATAGACCATGTTGGAGATCTTGTGCCCTCTGGTGGATGCTACAAGAAATACATCTCTTGCCACCTCAATTTCTACACCAACCAAATCCAGATCATCAGAAGAGCTTTCCCCACCCCCTCTTCAGCTCTCCTATAAATGAAAAGAGGCAGGGAAATGTCACCTGCATTTTATTCTGTAATCAATGCCATGGATAAAGCTCCTTCATTGCAGCCGTTGGCCGTGTAAAGTTCAGAGGTTCCCTGGGATCAGTCTCCAAGTTCCTTGAGGATAGTAGATGTAGCAAGGGCATCTCAACTGAGGGACTGGGAATCTCAGCTGCACACTTGCTTCTGAGGATCTGGCAGCTTGCTTTTTCTTATACTTACTAATGTTTTTTTTTTCTTATGCTTACTAACATTATCTATTAGATTTAAACTAGGGGCTGATCAGGCTACAGTAAACTGAACCCTGTAGAGAGCCTGTCTAAATCTGTAACAGGCTTCTCAGTACTCAGCACCAGGACCCCCAGAAAAGAATTGCTAAATTCCAGACCAGAATGCTCAAGTTAATTCCACCTGCAAGTCTCCTGTCCCCCCACCACCACCTCCCTCACCTGTTCCCATAGTCTGGGGTCCCCGATGCTGTAGCATCCTGTTCACCCCATACTCCCCAGCCCCCACCCATTCTCATTGTTGATTATGGGATCCCTACTGTCAGAGAGAGGGGGGGACAAGTCTTCTGAAGGTTTAGGAGTCTAGCTAGCAGAGAGTCTGTCTAACTCATAGTTCTGAAGGCGTGGAAGTGCACACCTTTAATCGTGGCAGTCAAGAAGCAGAGGCAGGCAAATGTCCGTGACTCAAAGCCAGCCTGGTCTCCATAACAAGTTCCAGGCAAATAAAAGCTAACACAGTGAGACCCTGACTCAAAAACAAAACAAAACAAAACAAAACAGCAAAAGCAAACAACAAACAAAGCAGACAGCATCTGAGTGAACAGAGAAACTAACAAATGAGAACACTCCATGGGTAGAAAACAAAAAGGTTTATTGGGGATCAAACAGTTGAGGCAACCTTTTGTGTGGTGGGGGAGCAGAGAGAAGTACACAAAAAGCAGGAAGATCTAAGACAGTCTGTGGGTCAGCATCCCGAGTCCAGGTACCAGCAGGAATGATGAAGCAGAGCCTGGGGCAGATGCTGTCTGCAGCGACCTGCAGGTTGGGAGTTCCAGGGTGTGTGGATGGTAGGATGAGAGTGGGGAACGGGGAGGGGATTCTCTGAGGATTTCAGTGTTACAGTTCTTTTAGACAGTACTCAATGAAACAGTTTTCTCAGCTGATCTTCTGTGAAACAGCTTGTGGACATATACTTTATTCAGGGTTGATGAGGGCTATATATAAACCTTGAAGAGTGAGGAGGAATTTTCCAGGTGAATGCAAGTCATTGGCTAGAACTTAACATACTGGGAATGTCTCATTTGCATGCAGAGTCCATCCAGGAATCTCAGGTGGGGCAGATTCTTGAGGGGATGAGGGGTGGGAGAGAAAGTTGAACCTGTTGGTTTGTCAAGGACTAAATGACCTTTCTCAGGTAGATGGTGTGGGTTCAGGCACTCTAGATAAAGTCAAGCAGAGAAGAGGAAGTCCTGCTGAAAAAGTGAGTCTTCCATTTTGTTTCAAGTTCAGAGCAGCTATCCAGACATGGAAGACTGAGACCTTAAATTAGCAGTGTTTCCCAACAACAGTCAGCAGGTTGGGGATCTGAGCTGATACAGGATAGGAACTAGGTATCCTTGCCCAAGGTAGTGGACCTTTGAGGGACTTGCTAAGGCCATTTTAGGTTTAACTAGAATTTGATCTCCTGGCGGGGAAACAAACAAACAAACAAACAAAAAACCTATGGAAAATTTCCCAACTTTATTCTAGGATCCTGAGGTCAAGATGTCCCAGAAAATGTATCTTAGCTTCTGTTAAATTGCCTGGTGTGTGATCCCCCACACACACCTGTTTATCTTAGCTTCTGTTGAATTACTTGCTTCTGTAAAACTTCTTCCAGCAGCTGTCAATCAAGATACCAGGATGTAGGGGGTGAGGGACTGCTTTTAAAAAATCATTACTCTAAACACTCAACACTATACTTGGGTCTCGAATACCTGAGTATAGTCCCAGCCAGCTGGAATAAAGACTTTCAATTGGCTGTAAACTATATCTGAGTGCTCATCTCTGGTGGGCTCCTAGTAGCAGTTCCTGGGAAATAGGAACCACCTTAGGAAATGTACTTCTCTTTTAAACAGAAAGTCATCTTTAGGTTTGTTTATTTGATAACAATCCTGTTTGCTGTGCCGCAGTCCTGTTTGAAAAAAATGTCACCAAGACTGCCATTTATGAGATGGGGAGTGTGGGTTATGTGAGTGTGTTTGGAGAACTACATCTGAGGTTACTCTCTGACTCTGGTCTCCATGAACATGCACACACAAACACACAGAGCAAGAAACAGGCCAGGGTGGCGCCCAAGTAAGTATGCCCAACCATGAGCTGCTCAGCCAGGACAACAACACTCTCTTTCTCGGAAAGTGCATGCCTTTAAAGGGTCTCATATTGTATGTTGGCTTAGCCAGCTTCCTTTGGGGCTTTGGAGACAGCTAGGCAAGTAGACAGCACTTGCCATGCAAATGTGAGTTGCGTTTCCCAGAACCCATGTCAAAGCCTGGTAGGCATGGTAGCCTGTCTGTAACCCATTCCAGGATAGGTATAGACAGGGCTTCTCAGAACAAGATGGCTTACTAGACTACCAGACTGTCAAACTCTAGATTTAATGACAGACCTTGCCTCAATAAATAGGTAAAGAGTGACTGAGGAATACACCTACCATCAGCCTTAATCCTTGGCATGCACACATGCACATATATATATCCACACACATATAAATATGCACACACACATGTGTGTACATACCACATATACACATACAAACAAAAATTTTTAAAGCAAAACCTTGAGGTGCATACAGAAAGTGATCAGAGGGCTCTAGCCCCAGTAACCAACAGTAGTTATCTTACACAAAGTGATAAACCAGCCTGCCTCCATCTTAGGCTTGAAAGCCATCTTAGAGTAAAGACAAACTAGATTCATTCCTGTTTATAATGAAATGTGTTTTTCAAGGATAGGCCCATGCCACCTGTAACCTTAGCTACAAATGGTTTCTTACTGCCTTTTCCAAGAAACAGCAACCCTTTGTTTCAAAGGGTTATTTATTATAACCATCTATTGTTATGATCACCTACAGCCATGTCTTTGCTTCAGGAGGTCCTTGGTAACTTGCTTGCCGTGTTTATGTTCTGCTCCCACAGCCCCGCCTATTTGCCTGACAAATCCTCCCTTTCGAAACCTCCTGCTCCAGAATCATCAAAACCCTTACCTTACCCATGTCCAATGCTGATCTCTTGACCCCTACCTTTAGGGAGAGACAGCCCATGTACACAGATAAAAGCTTGCTTTAATTAATGTGGCTATATGATTTGGGTCAGTGGCCTTTCTCCTTGCATTTGAGGGATTAACAAGAGACACAAGCATACCCCATCCTAGATACAGCCCAATAAACACAGGACTTTTTATTAAAGCATTTTGCATATGTTAATTAAAATAATCAATGGTTTCATTATGGTTATGATATTTCACGTACACACATAATGTCCATCGTATTCACCCTTTCTTGCCCCCCCTTCTCCACTGATCTGCTGCTTCTTAATTACTCTCTCTTCTACTTTCATCTCTCAGTGTATAAGAATGGATTTCATGAAGGTTGCTTACAGGAGTATGGGTGGGGGTTATTTAAAGGAGAACCAGCATCGTCCCAAAGGCTACACTACTGAAGAAAATGTCTTTCTCTCCCCAGCATCCATTAACTTGCCCATAGGTTCTCCCAGAGGGATGCGGCCTCCCGAGGACCTCCCTGCTCCATGACAGATGTTGACAGGCCCAATGCATCTGGCCAGGAGTCACAGCTGCTGTTGTGGCTCCGACTTTACCCCTTAGTGTAGAGATGCATCAGAGAGCACGGTGGGCTGTGGGTTAGTCCCTTCCACAACTAACATCATGCCTAACATGACCACAACAACAGTCTGGTCTAAGGAAGAGCTCTCTCCCTGCCCTGGACCATAGCTAAGGATGGTAAGAGCTTCACCGAGTCCCAGGAGTTCAGTTCTTAATGCTGAAAAACAAGCAAAGCACCCAGCCTGGGGCATTGGTTGGGGCATTGGTGTTTTCCTGGCTTCGGACTAAGACTCAGGTCAGAACTTTTGCATTGTCCTCTTGCTCTGGGGGCTTCAGGGTTTGACCAGTGCTAGGCCATAAGCAATCCTGGCTGTTCAACTATCTGAGTGTAGAGCTTGGGTCTTTGGCCTTCTTATTTGTATGGATCATAGAGATCTGCCTGCCTCTGCCTCCCAAGTATTGGGATTAAAGCTCAGGGCCACCTTGCCCATGGAACCAATGCTTTTTGTTAAACTTCTTCACACATACTCTCACACTCCAGGTTCTCATTCCCTGGAGAATCTGAGTAATACTGGGGGTGAGTGTGTTGAAAAGGACCAGCTAAGCTGGGTGGTGGTGGCACTGGTGGCAGCAGCAGCAGTCACTGTGGTACGGGCCTTTAATCCCAGCACCCAGGATGTAGAGGCAGGTGGAACTCTGAGTTAGAGGTCAGTCTGGTCTACAGAATGAGTTCCAGGACAGCCACAGCTACACAGAGAAACTCTATCTCAAAAACCCAAACAAAACAAAACAAAACACCACCAACTAAGTTCACCCAAAGTGTGGTTTGAGATGTCTCAGGAAATTTGATTAAAAAAAAAAAAAGAAATTGTGAGATATAAATAAGGAAGATAATCTGTAAGGCTTGTGGATTAATTGAAAATTGACTATAAACCAAGTAGAATAATATCTTTATATAGAAATTCCTGGATGTATTAAGGTAATATTTGTAAACAGACTTCATGCTTAAAGATATGAGATAGCTCGAACCCTCTGAACAGTAATGAGAACACTAGTAATGGTATTATTTTAACACCCAAAGCCCCTGGGCATTGTTTTTTTAGAAAACGCCTCAGACTATTAATGAGATGGCTCAAGTGGTAAAGTGACTGCCACAAAAGCATGCAGTCTTGAGTTCAGTCCTCAGCAGGCACATAAAAACAAACAAACAAACAAAAACAAAAACCTGGCTGTTGATGGTGTATGATTGTAATCCCAGCACTGGGGAGACAGAAGCAGGCAGACCCCTGGGGCTCATTTGGCCAGGCTGGCTACCTTAATTGCTGAACCCCAGGTGCCAGTGAAATACCCTATCTCCAAAAACTGGTCAGCTGGCTCCTGAGGAGCAACATCCAAGTTCACCTCTGACCTACAAATGAATGAGCGCACATTTGTGTATCCACACATCTACCATTTGTTGGGTGTGCCTTCCAGTGAATATTTCTTACTTAACTCTAATATGTTCTACACCACACTTCTTGCTGGTCTCACAAGGTCACTTGACCTTCGGAATGCAATGGTCACTGGCAGCAATTCCAGACCTTCCTGTCCTCGCTTTTCTCATTAAGCTTAGCTCTCCTCCTAGCGAAATGCACAGATACCTATTCTGCGCTGACAGAAATCCGGACCAGCAGGTCTCTATCTTAGCTCCGAAGGGCGCCGCGACGCGGCTGAATTGGATAACAAAGTCCTCAAGCTGCTCCTCCTCCCCCTGAATAAGACCTTAGAGAGCAGACTCCCGGAGGCTGCAGCCAGGACCAGAGCCGAAGCGCGACTCCAAACCCCGCCCACACAAGTCCGCCCCGCCCACAAAGGCCCCGCCCACAAAGCCCCACCCCCCCCGACCGGCGTGCTTTGCGCCTACCCAGTCGGGTGCGGGAGCGGCGTGTTCCAAGGTTGCTACCGAGGTAAGCTTTCCCCTTGGCTGTGAGCAGGGGAGTTCTCCTATGTCCAGCTTCCGGGTTCAGTCATGTTCCGGTTGTTGGAAGCAGCCCGGTGTGTGTCAGGGCGGAATCACATTGAGAACTCTTCTAAAGCCAGAGCCTACACCTGTTTCTAGGCCAACTGCGAGACTCAGAGGCCGACCCAGGAGAGGGTTTTTTTGTTGGTTTTTTTTTTTTGGGGGGCGGGGGTTCCCTTCCAAGGACCCTGTCTTTTCTAGCCTCAGTTTCCTCTTGGATAGAATGAGTTAAATGAGTGATACAGAGCCCTACGTTTTGTTTACAGTAGTACATTGCTAATCAAACGCTTCGCGGCGATAGGAATAAGGTGAAATTTCATCCAAAGAGAAATAACAGTAATAATTAGTGACATAATCACAGACGAAATAAGGTGCCCAGAATATTCAAAAGTGCGCCTGTGATTCTTTGTCTCAAAGAAAAAAACACCACCAATTAACTTTAAAAACAATATTAACTTTGCTAATGAGTGAGGTGGATGGTCTGTTTGGTCTGTTTGTGTATATGTAATAGCGTTTTTAAAGTGAACAGCTTGCTATGGATCTCTAATGGCCTATGATCAAATACTGAACCTCTGCTATCAGTGGTAAGCCTGCCAAGAAAAGTGCTACATGATGAATGTCCAGAACAACAGTTTATTTTTTTCTTAGTTCCAGAGCTGGAGGTCCAAGACTCAGGTGTGGCCACGCTAGGCTGCCTTGGCATTTCTGCTAGGCTAACAATTGGCCATCTTTCCCCTCGATCTTCATGTGGTGTTTTTTTTCTGTATGTGTCCGGATCTGAGCTCGAAAGCAGTGAGATTTGATTATTTCCATCCCAAGAACCTTCCGTTTCTATTTTAATCATAGACCGAAGCACCAAATACAGCCACCTCGTAAGATAATGGAAATGTGGCTCAACCATGGGAACTTGGTGGAAGTAGGGACACTATTCAGCATGTGATGCTGCCACTTGGGGTTTTGGCCAATAAACCTGTCCAGCTGCATCCCTTTTCACAGCTGAAAATAAACTGTTGTGATATGGGTTCTGAAGTAAAGATGATTTTTTTTTTCTTAGACTGACTGTATCCAGTGAATTGTCTGTGTCCTCAAACTCTGTATTTTGTGATACCACCAACTACATATCAAAAAATGTTTTGGAAGGAAAATTTGTATCTGTACTGAACATGGCTTTATTTTCTGGTCTTTAATCCCTAAGCAATATAGCATCACAAACTACAAATGTAGTGTTTGCATTGTAATAGGTACTGTAATATAGAGGTGATTTAGAATATAGATAATAACAAATACTAAGCCTTTTTGTAAGAGATGAGCATGTGAAGATCTTGGAATGTTTGTATCTTGAGTCTAATCCTCTAAGGATATGCACATATAGTATTTATGTATAAATGTGTGCATTTAAATATTCCCTGTGTTTATTAGTGTTACATGCATTTCCTAGTACAGTTGGCTGTCTGTGTCCATGCATATTCAATCAGCCAAGAACTGAAAATATGCAAGCAAAACTGTGTCTGCTGAGCAGGCAGACATTTTAGTCATAGTCTAGCTCAATATGTAGTATTATGTTGTAGGGGGTGTTATAAGTAGTATGGAGATAACTTAAAGTATGTGAGAGGTAGGCATATATATATGTATGTATATATATATATATATATATATATATATATATATATATATATATACACACACACATACATATATATGAGAGCTCATATGCAAATGCTGTGCTATTTATATAAAGCAACTGATGGTCTTTGAATTTTGGTATCTGCAGAGATCCTGGAAGCCACTGAGGGACAGCTGTATACGCAGTGCTCTCAGAACTGTGTCTAGCATGCAGTAGGTGATTAAACATGTGATTCCTAAGTCAGTTAGAGGGTCACTCTGGGATGAGTGGTGGTTGGAGAGAGGCTGTCGAATACTTAGTGCTGTGTCTAGCCATTGCAATAAGTAATCACAGCCATTGCCAGAGGATGTCCACCACTGCGAGACACTGAAATGTCCTTTCTGTATTTACCCATCACAGTTGCTATACACCTGGCTGCCAGATGGGAGAGCTGATTCTGTGAAGCCTGAGGTGTCAGACTCTGGATGGAACCCACACTCTCAGCCACAATGCAGTATCACTTCAGTTAAGAACCTTGTGGCCCCGGAGGCTGAGTAGCCCACAACCTGACAGAACCATCAGCTGACTTCTCTTATTCTTGGCCAATCTATCAGCAGAGGCAGTGCTCATGGCTGGTCCTCTATGGAGAGCTGCAGCCTTTATACAGAGGCACAGAACAAGCCTATTGGTGGGTTCCTGTGCAGGCCTGTTTGGGGTTCAAATCTCATTTCACCTCTTCCCAGATCCCATAGTCCAGTGGCTCTACCAGTACTGGCCTCAGGGCCAGCCAGCTCCTCTTTCCCCTCATCTGTGGAGCCTCTTCCAAGAGGTGCTAAAGGACATAGGTGTCCCTTCAGGTCACTGCTACAAGCCTTTTACCGCCTTCACTTTTCAGCCTGTGAGTGCTGGCTTCCCACGGTTGCCTGCTGGGGCTGTGGTGGGAATCCCTGCCATCTTCCTGGGTGACCCTGTGACCAACATTGAACACTGTGTGATCATACACGGGCAAAGAGTGGATTGGCAAAGCCCAGCAGGCACCAGGCTAAGAAATGCCCTGACCCTGTCTCATGATGCCCAGAAGTTTGCCTTGGCCAAGGAGGTGATATACCTGGAGAGTGGTGTGGCTGCCCTACAGACCCTGCCAGCCCCAGCTTGCCTCGCAGGAACATGGGCAATAAGTGTGGGTGCCAAGCATGCCCTGGGGCTCTACGGAGGCCCCATGAGTTTGCGGACTGCCTTCAACTTGGTGGCAATAGTGGTAGGCTATGTAGCCTATACCTTTTCCAAAGACTCCCTCACTCTTGCCCTGGAAGGCTGGCTGGACCGCCGCACAGCCTCTCTGTCTGCAGCCTATGTCCAGGGTGGAGTGGAATTCTATGAAAAGATTCTGTCAGGAAACTTAGCCCTACGCAGTCTTTTGGGCAGACAAGGAGAAAAGCTGTACACACCAAGTGGGAACATTGTCCCCAGACACTGGTTTCGCATTGACCATTTGCCCTACACCACCCGCCGGGACTCTCTACAACAAATGTGGAGGACAACAGTCAGCCCAGGCCGCTTCTGAGAATCCAGGCAACAGGGCAGTCCCGCCTCACATAGGTACTGCCTCGTGATGAACTTGAGAGGAATCTCTTGGTGTGGTTGCACCCACAGCCCAGGGTCAGAAGAGTGACCATCTTTGGAGTTAAACAACTCAACTCTGTCCTCGCCATGAATAGACTCTGGCTGAGCATGTCCCTATATGAATCTTGAGTCTTGTTTACCTCAACTGTGAAGTGGGGAGGACTGATTGTAGGGTTGTATGAGATTGTGAGCCTGAGGGCCTGGTAGAAAGCAGCATAAATAAACAGGGCTTTCTTCCTTCATGGTCTCTGAATTCCAGTGGACTGTGGAAGTCAACCATGAGTCACCACCAGACATGTTTCTGATATATCCACCCTTTCTTTCCTGCAGTGGAGAGCTGTCCTAATCTCCCAGATAGCATATAGCTAATTTATCCCTTGCCTTAATCCTTGGACAAGAGACACTAGCAGGACAAGGTGAGGAGACTTGTGATCACAGAGCTAGGCCTAACTTGGCTATTCAAATCTTCTCCTTGGAAATTATCTCTTCCCTGGGCAGTCTTGAAGGATACCCACATGGGTCCAGTGTGACTCAGAGAAAAGGCCACACCGTAGGAAGGGTACTCTGGTGGGCTGGTAGAACACCTTAAAAGGTGAGTGAGCCAGGTAGGCTGAGGAATGGCGGGGTGGGATAACCAGTGGCTTCTGCTCAGACTTTGTATGTGCTTTAGAGCTGAGTGCACTGCCAGCCATGGGTCCTTCCCCTGGGCATGGCAGGCTGAGCTCTTGAGGACAAGGGACACTAGAGCAGAATACAATATGGGCCTGATACATGGATGGTGTTCTAGCTTTCTCTTCTGTTGATGTGAAAAAAATACTCTGACCAGAAGCAACTCTAGTAGGAGAGGTTTACACTTCCAGATCATACCCAATCCATCTTGGAGGGAAGTCAGAGCAGGAACTCAAGTCAGCCCTGTTGTCAGGAACCATGGAAGAATGCTGCCTTCTGATAACTGTCTCCCAGGCTCTGCTCAACTAGCTTTTTATACAACCCAAGACTACCTGCCTATGGATGCTACTATCTACAGTTGGCCTCTCCATCCATTAATAGTGGAGATAATCCCCCATAGACACACAGAGACCAATCTTCAGTTGAAGCTTTCCCTTCTCAGGACGGTAGGCTTTGTCAAGTTGACAAATCTAACCAGGACGGATAAAGTAGTTTCTGGATGGATAGCTCTCCACCCAGGCTGACAACACTCTACGGACTCTGCAACATCCCTCAGTCGCTGCTGTTGCTGTATGCTGCTAACTAAGGGCCAAAAGGCCACATCAACACCCAGATGGAAAAGTCTGGACACCATGTGCTCCATCTTCTTGGCCCTTAACACTCTAACACTGCACTATCTACTCTTCATCTTGCCAGGAGCCAAGATAGTGGCAGCAGGCCTCTCTATTTGCTCCAGTGCTAGGGTTTAAATATGGAAGCTGTGTCCCCACTGTGGCAGTGTTGAAAGTAGGGAAACCTTTGAGAGCTGGGGCCCAGTGGGAGGTGGTGAGGCCCTTTGGGGTATCATCTTCAGGAAGGATTTGTGTTGGTCTTGCACAGTGAGCTCTGGCTGGCACAAGTAACTAGGGCTTTGGTTTGCTTTAGGTTTTGAGATGAGGTCTCCCTGCGTTGCCCTTGCCAGCTCAGCCTTCTGAGTAGCTGGTGCTGCAGATGAACCATCACACCGAGCACAGTTGTTAGAATAAGAGCAAAACCAGTGCAGAGTCCACACTGTGGTACACATCTGGAATTGCAGCGTTTTTGAGGTTTAGGCAGGAGGATTACTAGTTTGAGGCCAGCCTGTGCTACATAGTGAAACCCTGTCTTAGAATAATAATTAAAAAAAAAAAACCATGGCATGGTGCCTCATACCTGTGAACCCCTACACTTGGTAGGTTGAAGTGGTTAGAGGTTAACATGGGTTGTGTAGTGGTGAATTCCAGGCAAGACTGAGATAGGCCAAAACCCTATCCAAAGAGCAAGTCCTTCCCCTAAGGCTTCCTGATATTGTACCCTCTTCCATGACACCTTCTTCAAAGTGTCACCAGAGATGAGCATGAAGAAGCAGGTGATATTTTCCTGAACCTCCAGAATTATGAGCTAAATAAACCTTAAAAAAAAAAAAAAGATCCAGCCTTAATTTCTTGTAACAGTTGAAAACACCTATACAGGAAGCTAGCCCTGGGTAGAGGAGGAAACGAGTCCCTGAAATAGCTGCTTATTTCTCTCTCCTACTCCTGGTCGAAATCTTCATTTCCACTCATAGAATTTCCCATGTGCTTTACGTGCTCCCTGCTCCCACAGTCTTGGGTAATGTGCGCTCACACTCGCGCTCTCTCTCTCTCTCTCTCTCTCTCTCTCTCTCTCTCTCTCTCTCTCTCTCTCGCTCTCTGTGTGTGTGTGTGTGTGCGCGATCATATACTCTGGGTATATGCATACGATCGTATTCAAAGGAGCCTGAACTTTACCCTCAAGGTGACAGATTCTGGCTTCCCAGCTTTTGGCCCTGCATTCATAGGGTGTGGTCAACCTTTTGTCTGTAAGCCATGAAAGCCTCTTCAAACCTGCAGTGGGAGCAGATTTCCCGGGCAGCTCTAGCTGCCCAGATCCATCCGTTACCATATTCACAGGAAGCTGTGCATGGGCATGGTGACAGTGCCCCCTGAAGCAGCTTCCTCCAGTGGAGACTGTGGCTCTGAAACTCCCTCCCCATGGGCCCAGGAAACTTTCCAGAGAACTCTGCTGTCTCTGTACTCTCTGGTGTCACAAGGACTTTTTGGAGCTGGGAGATAGTTCAGTCACTAAAGTGTTTGCTTTGTAAACTGAGGACTGAAGTTTGATCTGCAAAACCCACATTTAAAAAAAAAAAAAAAAAAAAAAAAAAGCCAGGCTTCTAACTGGGGAGTCAGAGACAAGTAGATTCCTGAGGCTGGTTGACCAAGCACCCTAGCCTGTTTAGTGATTCTAGGTAAATTGAAAGACAGTTTCTCAAAAAGCATGATTAAAGATAAAGTTGGGTTAAAGTCACTTGCCACCAAACCTGACAGCCTGACACACATACCTGACAGAGCCAACTCACACAGCTGTCCTCTGACCTCACCTGACACACTCATACACACACAAGTAAATAAGTAGGTAAATGAATAAAATGTAACTTAAAAGCTTTTAAAAAGATGGTAGCAGGGCTGGAGAGATGTCTCAGTGATTAAAATCACTTGCTGTTTTTCCAGAGGACCCAAGTTCAGCTTCCAGCATTCGAAATGGGCTGCTCACAACCACCAATAACTCCAGCTCCAGGGGATTCAACACCTTTTGACTTCCTTGGGCACCCACATACTTGTAGCATATATAAAAGCAAAAATTAAAAATATATGTAGAGACTAAAGAAGATGTGCCCCTCCCCATACGAACCTCCCACCTCTCCTGACTCTTCCCCCTCGGTCGTTCATAGGCCTTCCATCTTGTGTTCTCCTGCCTGGTTGTCTAATCTCAAGGGACCTCAGCTAACTGTTGCTCCCTCATCCAGGCAGACATATGAGCTCCTAGGGCCTCACTCCTGCCCTCAAGTAGTTCTCAGTCCTACACTCACACCTGATTGATAGCGTATGAGACCAGAACATAGGAGACGTGTGAAAGAGCACAGGAAAAAGGGTCTAATTCAGCTTGGATTGAAAGTACAGAGAGGACTTCCGAGAAGACATGCTCTTCTCCCTAAGTCTGAAGGATTGACCCACATAAGAATGTCATGCCCATACATGACACTTGTTATATGCCATGTGTTTTGCATACATTAGCTTATGTGATTCCTGCAGTATTCATATTACTCTGTTATAGTCTGAATATTTGTATCACCTCCAAATTGATACTCTGAAACCTGAGCCTGTCTGGTAATATTAAATGGTAGGCCACAAGGGAGGTGTCCTGGTTTGCTGTGACCAGACACTGACCAAAAGCAGCTTGAAGAGGAATGCATGTATTTGGCTTACGGGTTACAGTCCATCATAAAGGAAAGCCAAGGCAGGATCAAGGCAGGAAACTGAAGGCAAGAACTGAACCTGAGACCGTGGAGGAGTGCTAGT
>LR750271.1:122411-217452 GCA_902729485.2 Mus minutoides
CCTTCTTCCATGTCCTTATAGGTCTCCAGCAGGAGGTGTGGCCCAGATTAGATCTGGATAAAAGGTGTGTCTTTCCACCTCAAGATCTGGTTTAAAGGCATGTCTTTTCCCAACTCAGAAGATCTGGATTAAAAGTGTGTCTTCCTACCTCAAAGAGCCAGGTGAGAAGTTGACCTTTCTACTTTAATTTAAGCAAAACAAACAAAACAAATGAACAAACAGGAAAAAACAAAAATCACAAACAAACAAACAAAAAATAAACAAAACCAAGTAAACCACAGGTGTGCCCTTCATTTTTGGGTTCTAGTTCCAGATGTAGTCAAGTTGACAACCAAGAGTAGCCACCGTGGGCTTTGCATGGGCTTTGCATGGGCTTTGGGAGTCCGAGATCCACATGCCACTCCCAGTTCACCCCCTCTGCTCTGTCTGGGGTTGAGTGCGTGAGCCCTCGGCTCCTGCTTCAGCTGGCATACTTGCTTGCCCACTGCCATGTTTCCTCACTATGGCAGCGATAGATTCTTATCCCTCTGAAAGTGTAAATCCACATAAATCTTTTCTTCTCTCAGCTGCCTTGGTCATGGTGTTTTATCACAGTGATGGGAAAGTCATGCAAGCTGTCTCCAGCTCATCTGTGACTTCCCTGCAGTTATGGGCTGTAGCCCAGGACTGTAAGCCATATAACCACCCTAAAAGATACTCTGCTCAGGGCATTTTATTACAGCAACAGAACTGAAAACTGGAACTGGGGACCAGGAAACAGCCCAACAGGAAGCAGGCTGGATATAACCTTCAAAGGCTCACCCGGAGTGGCCAAGACCTGCTTGCTGTACCCCCTCAGGCTTCCATGTCTCAAAATAGTCCCACCTGCTCGGGGCAGTTAAGACACGGTTTCAGATCCAAGTCACAGCAGAGTCATTTCAGTGTAACCTTTCCCAGGGGGCTGTGCCACAGAGAGGCTGCTGCAACCAGACCTCTCAAGTCCAGCCTTCTCCCCTCTGGGTAAGGCAATTCAAAAGGGACCCACCGTCTTAGGACCTTGCTTCTAGCAAATGCTGGAATCCTCTCTCAACCATTGTTCCTCAGGTCTAGACCTTCCTGGTTGGCATCTGGCACACTGACTGTCCTACCTGGTCCATGGGGGAAAGTGTTTCAGTAATGAAGTCTGGATGCAGCCCCTGTAGGGGACATGTATGCAAATGTCCTGGGCTATAGCCAGCTCACAGGCTGTGAGAGTTCCCAGGAGTTGGCCCAAACACCTCACCCTGCCTTTGGTGCCCACTCTTGCTAACCCTGAGAAATCATTGCCTTCTCTCCACCTCCCAACTCCTGTTCTACCCATTTGAATGGCCTCCGGGCCTGTCCCTGCCAACCTAATGAATGTCAGACACCATCTGTTGCCTAAGCCTGTGACAGCTGCTGGAAACATGCTTGCATACATATGAATTGATTTTGTTTGGCCTTGTGATAAGACCCTGAGATGAGCAAAGGAAGGGTTTGCTAAGTTAATCAGGGGTCACATCAGCCTGAGGAAGGCCTGACAACACAGAGCAAGGCCTCGGGGGTGGGGGGATAGTGGGAGAGAGGTGGGGCCCACACAGCCAAGGAGACCCAGGAAGCTGTGGCCTCAGAAGGAAGCTTTAAGTTGCAGTCTTGGCACCTGTGTGCCTATGAGAGGAACAGGCCCACATCTCTCTGACAAGGCCAAAGCTGAGGTGGCCCTCAGCAGAGGTGGCTCCTGACATTCCATGGAAACAACTTTCCCTCCCCTTACTCTGCCCAGCTCAACACTAGAACTTATCCCAGGAACAGTATTATAGCTACCAATCCAGGAGCTAGCCTATTTCCTCATCTAATTGCCACTAAAGTCCTCAAAGGAATGGCAGACATCTGGGCTGAGGACACGGCTCAGTGACTAAAGTACTTGCTGTTCCAGTTCCGAGGACCTGAGTTTAATCTCCTTCTACGATGTATGTTCCAGGACTTCAACTCAGGTCAAGCCTGGTGGCAAGACCTTCACCGCGGAGCCATCTTGCAGCCCTTTCTTCTTCTGCTTTGATAAAGGAGGTCACGGGGATGGGGGATGTAAAATCATGTATGCCAGGAAGTTTGGTAATGTAGAGCAGGTTGAGACCTGGAGATTCGGTGGGCACACACCTGAGGCTTAGGAGACTCCCAGCTCCCTGCCAGACTCCTGGCCTGGAACACATGTCATGCCTCTCACATAAAAGAAACATATGCTATGATCACATAGGCCCAAGACAGAGTTCTCCTATTAAATGAGGTACCTAGAGGCCTGGAGGGCTTAGCCAATAAGCTTCCCTTCCCAGACATCCCTTCCTGCAAAAAGTATTTAATCTCAGACCCGCCCTGAGAATGTGGGTGTGATTTTACTCATCCATTTTCCACCACGACACTAAGCAGTTTAGAACCATGGTCTGTCTCTATTCATCAAGATCCATAGTGGGGAGCCATGAAGAAGGCCTTCACCTACAGAGCCACAGCCTAATCTCCCATAGAAGGCCTCTCTGTGCTCTCAGCCACAACTGCCACCAAGCCTGCCTCTGCCAAGCTGAGGACAATCCAATCGCCCTGCGAGACAAGCTGGAGCTCCCCTTTCCTCCCCAGCCCCCAACTAGATGCTGTCACCAGCCCATGGACCCCCAACTCCGTTCTTTGCTCTCTGTGACTCCCAGTGTCACCTGGATGTCCAAGAATCTAAGAACCACATGGCCCTGTCCTCTCCGCAGGCCCGAGTACCCCCAAACCAGCTCTGACTTTCCATCACCTCAGATTGCCGTTTCCCACCCCTGGAGCAGTGCCCTGGAGTCTCTGAACAGCCTTGCACCTGCCCCAGTGCAGCATGGGGTAAGTACAGTCAAACTCCCCACGTGACCGTATCCTGTGACAGGGCAGACATGGGCCTACAGGGTGATTCTGGAGCTGCCTTTCAAAGGGTTACAATGTAAGGGAAAACCATGGGTCTTAGCACTGCAATAAAGGGTTGGGACATGTCTTTTACTGTAAGTTGAATTTCTGGTGAGATTCCTAGAAAATCACAGTTTTGTGGCTAGAAACCGAGGAAAGTCTTTCATACATGGAATGTGTAAGCACAGCTCCCAGCTGTCCTAAGGTCTTACCTGAAACGTCCCTATAGGAGAAGCAGCATCTCTGTCAGCAGCCCTCACAGCAGATGTTGACTGCCTCTCTGACAAACCAGAGACTTTGACCAGACTCCAGAGTGCAGAGTTTCCCCCATTTACACATGGAGAAACTGAGGCACAGAGAGGGTAACATGCCCAGAGGATCCTGCTGCACAGCCAGACGTTTCTGTAGAAGTCCATGATCCCACTATTTTTCCTACTCTAGGCAGCTGCTGCAGCTTTTTCAAGAGCACCGCCCGGGAACGGCTGAGGCATACAGTTCCTCAGCAGCCTAGTGATCGGGAGAATCCCACTCTAGGGAGGCCAGCCTTCAAATTTCTCAGCACGTGGGCCTTCAGAGCCTAGTGCTGGACAATACTGTAGAGCCTTTCCAAACTCATCAGAAAGCTGCAAAAACTATCTTCCTGGGACGGGAAGATGGCCCAGTGGTTAAAGCATTTGACCAAAGTTTGGATTCTCTAGAACCCAAGTAAATTCTGTGTGGACGTGGAGGCCACCAGTAATTCCAGCCTTGGAAGGAGGAGATAGAGATTCCCCTGAGCGAGCTGGGGATCAAGACTAGCCTTATCAGTGGACTCTGGGATTGATTGAGAGACCCTGCCTCAATGAATAACACAGAGGAGTGATGGAGGAAGATTGCTAGCATCAGCATCAGACTTCCACGTGTGCATATGCATATTCAAACCTACGTACGCATGTGCAAAAATGTATACACACGCGCACGCACGCGCACACAAGAAAACTAAATTTAAAAACACCTCTTTTGCAAGCATTTAAGGATGTCGTTGTAAGGGACTGAGAAAGCTGATTCTTACTTTTTCTAGCCCCTCCCCCCACGTTTCACACCCATGTCTTTGAGAAGCTGAAAGGCATGCGCAGATGTCAGGAGCTGCTCTCATCTGTGTGGTCACAGGCCCGCCCCTCCGTTCCCATGGCAGCCTGGCACACGCTGCCTGCACTTTTTCCCCCCATACTGTAGTCTGTCTGGCAACTTGTCTGGCTCTCCCAACTGTGCTGTGAATGGCTGGCGGGCAAGGCTGGGCCAGTTTTCTACACCTGGCTGGGCACCTGGCCCAACATAGGTGTTCAGAGACCAGTGAATGGGAAGGTGCCTGTGGGGAAGATGGAGCAAGAACAGAGAGGTAGGAGGACACACTGTGTGCTGAGGCCTATGGGCCAAGAGCATTTCTTGAGCACCTGCTGTATGCAAGTCGCCGTGCAGAACTCTGAGGAGACCAGCTTGTAAGACCCATATGCAGTTTCTAAACACTGAATGTAATTGGGGTTGTTTTTAAACTTAACAGCCCATGGGTGAGGTAAGTTGCATATAGCTTGTGGTGTATAGAATGTATGAGTCGGGTAGCAACACAGCCAGTGGCCTTGGGCCATACAGCTCACTCTACCCTTGCTAGCTCTGTGGCCTTGATTTACACAGAAGGCTGGCTCCATGCCCACTTTTTGCAGTGTTCAGCCTGACCTGCAGCCTAGCATTGCTTCCTTTATTGAGTAAGAAGTGTGTGGTGCCCCCAGTCTGCAGGTAGGCCCAGCCCTAGAGATAAATTAGGCTAGGGAAAGGGAGCAGAGGCTACTAACGCCTTATCTCAGTGTCCACAGAGCATCCAGCAGGGTTGGGTCCAGGAGGCACATGTCAGAGTGAAGAATGGGCTGCCTGCCATAGAACAATGTCCACGAAGCCCAGCTGGGGAATGGGCAGATGGTTTCACAGGTAAAAGCACTTGCTGCACGAGGATGAGAACCTGGGTTCAAATCCCCAGCCCCCATGTAGAAATCTGGGAGCGGCAGCTGTAACTCCGGTGCTGTGGAGGGTAGAGACAGGAGGATTCCTCTGGGTAAAAGCAATCCGAGCTGTGAAGGACACCGGGGCAGGTCCTTGAGGATCAGAGTTGAGCCAAGGTGTGGCCAAGTAGATGGCTGCTAGGCTACTGTCCACAGCACTGTGAGTTTTAGGGGAGAAACCCTGTTGCTAGTGTCATTTTGTCCCTGACTTCCGTGACCACAGGACTTAGGCAGGGAGGTAGCACTTGACACAAAGCTGCTGCTACCAGTTACTTCCCATATTGCTGTGACTAAACACCTGGCAAGAAGCACCTACAGGAAGATGGTGCTTTGTCTTATAGGCTGACGGGAGGCCATGACATCAGGAGCACGAGGCAGCTAGTCACATGGTATCTGAAGTCATGGACGAGAGTGTGAACAGCACCTGGGTCAGGCCATAAGGTCACAAGGCCCAGTCTCAGTGGCCCACTTCCTCCAATGAGTCTGCAACCCACAAACGTTGTCTTAGTTTAGCTTTCATTGCTGTGAAGAGATCACCATGACCGTGGCAACTCTTATAAAGGACATTTAATTGAGACTGGCTTACAGTACAGAGGTTTAGTCCATTATTGTCATGGCAGGAAACATGGCAGTGTGCAGGCAGACATGGTGCAGGAGAAGGAGCTGAGAGTTCTATGTCTTGATCTGCAGGCAGCAGAAGGAGACTGTGTGCCACACTGGGTATAGCTTGAGCATAGGAGACCTCGAAGTCCACCCCCACAGTGACGCACTTCCTCCAACAAGGCCATACCTCCTAATAGTGACACTTCCTATGGACCAAGCATTCGAACACATGAGTCTATGGGGGCCATTTCTACTCAACCAGCACAAAGGTTCCCAAGCCATCCCAGACAGCACCACCAGATGGATTTCTATTCAACCAGCACAAAGGTTCCCAAGCCATCCCAGACAGCACCACCAGATGGAGGCCCATGAGTCCATGTGGGAACACTTCACATTCAGACCACAATACCTGCCACATCTCCACCACCATCACCTCACTGCTGGTACTCATTCCGTGGGCACTAGGCTTTATTCCAAGCTTCAGGAAAACAGAGTGGTTAGGAATCATGGACCAGCGAGAGGGCTCAAGTTCCATCTTTGGGACCCACATGGAGGAAGGAGAAAAACAGTTCCCACAGATCATCTTCTGACTTCTAAACATGGATGTGGCATGCCCGGGCTCAAACAAAGAATCTTCATGTTTACATTCTACAAGGGCACAGGCGACCCACAAGGAGGAAGTAACGACAGAATGGGAAAGGACCGTAAGCCTGCTAGGGGACGGGACAGGGAATGCTAGGGGTGTGGTCAAGTATCTCCGGAAATAGGGCAGTAGGAGAAAGCTGGTTCACAGAAGGTGATGATGGTGTGCGAAATGGGAGGAGCCAGGTAGAAATGTGGGAAAGTATGTTCCGGAAACCTGGGCTTGGAACATGTTAGAGAAGGTGAAGGGACTGAGAGTCATAGGAACGCACGGACCACGTTGGTTCTCGTGAGGGAAGGACTTGGGTCTTCCTCGTCTTCCAGCAAGCCTGCTTCTTTCTGCTACTAAACACTCTCTTTACTAGAGACTCTCCCTTCCGTGCTTCCTTGCTTTCTTTCTTTGGTTTTTGTTTCTTTTGTTTTATTTTTCAAGACAGGGTTTCTCTGTGTCATCCTGGCTAACCTGGAACTCACTCTGTAGACCAGGCAAGCCTCAAATTCACTGATCTGCCTGCCTCTCTGTCTTCAGAGAGCTGGGATTAGAGGCCAGCGCCGGCACAACCGCCTGGCTTAGTGTCTCTGAGACACTTAGATACTCTGTGCCTCACTGCTTCCTAGCAGCCCACGGGTGTACAGGTGGCTGCCAGGATTGTGTTGCTGCCCTAACCTAGACAAGAAGGGGAGATGTGGGGTGTCTTGTTGGGAAGATATTCTCAAGCACCACTCTTCCAATGGTGGCCATCACAGAATGGTTATTGACAAGATCAGAGGAAGCATATGTCACCTTTGGTTCCCTGTACCTCGTTGCTATCCTCAGCAGTTCGATGGTGACAAGAAGGACTTTGTTTTCCAGCTGGAAAAGTGTGAGTAAATTCGCTCCCTTATGAATGATCTCATGGAATAATTGCTTGAGCGACTCTGGAGCTTTCCTTTCTCAGATGCTTTGCCTCTCTTAGGATGTTCCCATCTCCGTGCACCACCAAATGCAGGACATCCATTTCTCCTTTCTGCGTAGAGAGCATGTCCTGCTCAAGGTCCATCCAGGTGCTCATGCCTTCAATTTGTTCCTGCATCCTAGCCTTTGGTGTTGATACCAATTGGTCTGTTCTTTTCTGTTTAGGTACCAAAAATGTATATGAACATGTCTTTGCTTCCTTCTTACCATTGTGGCATGGGGATATCTCCTTGAGGTAGTTTTTTTAAACTGTCCTCCTTTGCATTCGGGAGAGTAGCATACCTAGGGTCCAAAGAAAAGCCTTAGTTGTGAAATGAAGCTGTTCCATGGGATCTTTTAGAAAGCATGTGAGTGATGTTAAGGCCTAGGTAAAATTTTAAGGCCTAGGTAAATGTTAAGGCCTAGGGAACAGTTACTTGGTTAGCCTGCCATTGTAAGGAAACTTTCTCATATGTTTCTGCTGTTACTAGGAAAAACTTCTAATGTCAAGATTGATTCCATATTCTGCTATGTTCTGTGCCATTGGAAGCCAGTCACAATAGAAGTCAGTAGAACTGTTTTGTATGGTTACCTACAAGAAGCTTGCACCTGAACCAACCACCCAACATCACTTCCTGCACCTGTATAAAAGCTTTTATGATATTTGCCTTTATAAGTTGCCCCTAGGATGGACCCCAACGTAAGAGAGACACCAATATAAGAAACTATTTGGAATAAGACTAGCATTTTGAGTAGTGGTCCAGTAAAGTTTAAGCTCCTAAAGACTTCCCTGGAAACTGACACCCTATGTGGCAGAAAGAGACATGCACGTGCGTAACTGACGTCCAGGTTGGCAAATTAAAACATGAATGTAAGACAAGTCCCATCCTGGTAGACAAGTTAGGACATGAATGTTAGCCAAGGCGCGCCCCCTGCCACAGCTGAACACCCCAACCAATGGGAGCAGGATCAGTGTATAACAAAGACATGTTTCTGAGGAAACCCCATCCCTAAATCCTGATTGGTGGAATAACTTGGCACAGATGTTTGTGAATTTGGGGGCTTAAAAACCCTGTAGGACCTTAACTCTGGGTCATGGTTCTGTTCCCAAGTCTGGACCATGGCCCTAGTTGACCAGTCTTGGATCATATGCTCAGACTCTCTCCCTGTCTGACTGAGATTAGTGTTTGTATGGTTTGTGAGGCACCTCCTGGACCCTAACAAGTGAAGGAAATGAATTAATATTAATTTACCTGCAGATCAAAATTACACTGAAGATTCCATCTTATCCCTGCTAGAATGGCTGTCATCCAAAACATGACAAATGCTGGCAAGGATGGGGGTTAAGGCACCTTTTATGCATAGCTAGTGGGAATACAAACTAGTTTTGCCACAGCGGAAGTCAATATGGAGGTTCCTCAAACAAGAAAGAGAGCTGCCATATGGTTGAGCTGCTCCCTTCCTGGAACTAGAGCTGACAGCCTCTAGGTCACCAGCCTTCCCCCTTGCTCACCCTTGTTTATTGCAATGCTATTCACTACAGCAGAGTTATGGGACCAACCCAGGGTGTCTGTCCATCAAGAGAAGAATGGATGCAGGACATGTTTCCATGGGAAGCAGCCAGCAGGGATGTGATGCTTCTGACCACGGCTAGGCCTCACAGGCTCTTTTCCCTGCTGCTCCCGGAGGAGGAGTGTGCCCCACCCGGTCTGCCTTGGAATGGAATGGTGCTTGTATTGTCTACTTTTCCTTGTGCATATGGAGTGCATGGGGCCTGAGGGTGGATGTCAGGTGTCTTCAACTGCTCTCCACCTTGTCTGTCTGTCTGTCTGTCTGTCTGTCTGTCTGTCTGTCTGCTTGTTTGTGACACAGGGTCTCCCCCTGATCTCCGAAGCTCACTGATTGGCTACGCTGGCTGACCAATGAGCTCAAGGGAGCTCTTTGCCTCTCAAGATGTGGCATGCATAGGACCTATTTTTCTCCCCCTGCCTGCCCTCCTTTCCCCTAGAACCTCATTCCTCGGAAAGGCGAACTTGAAGTAATTGTACGCAAGTTGCCACAACTTCTTGATGAAGTTGGAGCTCCAAATAGAAATGTAAAATTCAGAGCAAAATAAAATTACTTTTGTTAGCACTTTGCCTAAGCTCCGCCCCACAGTTTTCTGGCAACAGCCAGGTTGCCTGACTTACTACTATAAAAGGGGCTGCTCTGTCCCCTCCTCTCCTCTTGCTCTTGCCTTCCTGCTCCAACTCTGTTCTCTTACCCCTCCCCCCTCTTCCCATGCCCTCCCCCCTCCAAATACTCATGGCTGGCTTCTACTTCTCTTCTCTTCTCTTCTCTTCTCTTCTCTTCTCTTCTCTTCTCTTCTCTTCTCTTCTCTTCTCTTCTCTTCTCTCTCTCTCTCTCTCTCTCTCTCTCTCTCTCTCTCTCTCTCTCTGCCTCTACTACCCTCTCAACTCCCTTCCCCATGCCCTGAATAAACTCTATTCTATACTATACTAGTCGTGTGGCTGGTCCCTCAGGGGGAAGGGATGCCTCAGCATGGGCCCGCAGAGGCACCCCCTTCCCCCATACCTCACCAAACAGCCACCAAAATACATCTCCCCTCTCCTTATCTTTTTATAAACACAGCAACTTTTCATCAGAGTCAAGAGACAAATTGAGAATAGCATGGGGCTGGGGAAAGGAGCAGGGGTCTGGGGCACTGCAGTGGTGGAAGACTTGAGTCTGAGTCAGAATGTTCATGAGCCAGGGAAGAGAAGATGTCTCAACCAGTAATGTGTTTACCACACAAGCATAAAGAACTGAGTTTGGATACCCAGCACCCACTTAAAATGCCAGCTGTGGTGACACTAGTAATCATAGCTCTGGGGAGGTGAGACAGAAGGATCTCTGATCCTGGCTGGCCAGCCAGTCCAGCTGAGTCAGTAATCTCTGGGTTCAGAGCTCTAAAAAAACAAAAAGAAATAACAAAAACAAACAAGCAAACAAAAACACAGAAGGACTAGGGAGATGGTTCGGTGGGTAAGGGCACTTGTACAAACAAGAGGACATGGGCTTGCCTCCCCAGCACCAGTGTAAAAAGCTAGGCATGGCTGTGGGTGCCTGTAACCCCAACATTGTGGATGGGAGCAAATGGACCCCAGGAACATGCATCCATACACACATGCAAATATATGAATGTGTACATGTGGAGGCAGCATGTAATTTTAAAGTTTGTGCCATGTATGTCCATTTAAAACAGCTACAGATGCTGTGGCACCCCTGCTCTGTATTGTAGCGAGCTGAACCCAATGGATCTCAGAGGTTTATGGGGATTTTGTGGCAGGGAGGGACTTCTCAGAGTCTGAGTGCCCAGAATCCTGACAAGCTGTGGATGCCACCTGGCACAGCTTAATGCAGGTGCCCCTCTGGCCAGCAGGGGGCGAAAGTTCCCTATGGCCCGGGGCCAGGCAGGCTCCCAGGAGTCTGGAGAAAGAAGGCAAGAAGGCTGAGATTCTACCATTTATTAATAACCCTCAAGGGGGAGTGCAAGTGTAACCACCCCTCACCAGGGTCAACCCTAGACCAGGCCCTGCGATTTCCTCCAGAGTCTTCCCCTCATCTGTAATCTAGCAAAGGCTGGCAGGATTTCATGGTCATTATGGTTTTCCGAGGCCTCTTGACCCGAGGAAGGCTTGGCCTCTGGTGTTTCTCAGGTTCTCCAAGCCTGTAAGCTATGGAAAGAACCCCATCAATTAGGGCACAGGAAATGACAGATGTTGAAGAATAATTATGATCAGAGAAATCAATCCAAATGCCCTCCATTACTAATGGAAATAAAACAAATTGTAGACTCGTCGTGTTGTGTGATGTTTTTTAACTGGTAAGAACTCTGTCTTGGAGTTGGGGGTATGGCTTAGTTGGTAGAGTGCTTGTACAACATGACAAAGCCCTGGGTTCTATCTCCAGAACACATAACCAGCATGGCGGTGGTCATAGCACTGGAGAGGACGGGGGCTGGGGGTGGGGGTATGGGATGAGAGGATCAGGTGTCAAAGATCACACACGGCTTCTTTTTTGTTAATTTAATATTAGTTTCTTTTTTAAAAAAAGACTTATTTATTTACTTTATGTATATGAGCACACTGTAGTTGTCTTTAGACACACCAGAAGAGGGCTTCAGATCCCGTTACAGATGGTTGTGAGCCACCATGTGGGTGCTGGGAATTGAACTCAGGACCTCTTGAAGAGCAGTCAGTGCTCTTAACTGCTGAGCCATCTCTCCAGCCTCATACTCAGCTCCTTAAGGAGGCAGCCTGGGAGATGTGAAACCCTGTCTCAAGGAAAGGCCCTTCAGTGCTGGTCGGTCCCAGCGTCTGCTGTTGTGGGTCCCTGGGTGATGTGACTCTCCTTGCCTTTGCCTCTCAGCTTCTGCATCTGTACCGCCCCATGCCTGGTGTCTAGAATGACCTGATGCTCCATGAAGAGGGACGTGGCTGAGGGAGAGGAGAGTGTCGACATCACATTCAAATTTAGAAAGTGTTTGGAAGGAACAGTCTAAAAATGCTTGCCTGGAAGGGGAAGAATGTTATGACAAAAAGCAAAAACAGGAGGCATACTGGACCCTTGCTCCATTTATCACTGCGTATACCCACAGAATTGTAGCCTTAAGATTCATAATATTATAGATCTAGGAGAGTATGCATTGTATAAGAAGAGGAGTGGAGGTGGGCAGGAAGGGAGGGACAGGCAGAAGAGGGAGGCAGCTAAGCTAGGTAAAGTAGGCCGCATGAGCTCAGATGGCCTGGTTTTTCCTCAGCCAGACTCTCACCCAGCTTAGAATGGGAGGAGGTAGCATTTCTTAGAATCTGTGCTCTGACTGAATTCCTCAGTTTATCCACTCATGGAATGGGCTGATGAATACAATCATTGTGTTCTCTGTGATGCCAGATGGAGCTCAGTGTGTGTGTGTGTGTGTGTGTGTGTGTATGCGCGCGCGCACACACACACACACACATGAGAGAGAGAGAGAGAGAGAGAGAGAAAGAGAGAGAGAGACTAACCCTGTGTCCAGGTCATTATAGGACTCACCAAGTGGGAACTCCCCTTCCTGTCCCCTCAGTCACATTGAGGTGGGAAAGTCTCTGCTCTGGCTGTGAGCTTAAGAGGGAGGAAGGGAGGGAGGGAGGGAGGGAGGGAGGGAGAAGGAAGGAAGGAAGGAAGGAAGGAAGGAAGGAAGGAAGGAAGGAAGGAAGGAAGGAAGACAGGCTTTGAGACAAAAGCCTTGTACTGTGCCTGGTTTTTTCCTGACACTTGGAAAGCAGCTGAAAGGTAGTGAAAGGACAGGTGAGTGTTCTTCCCTCTGTGGGCCTTGGGCAGGTGACCTCTGCTCAGCTCCTCTCTGTCACTATGTGTGTCCAACCTCAGCCTGTGGGCCACATGTGACCCACGGCTAAGGAGAGCTACAAAAACTGCTCAACATAAACTCTCACTTCCCCCAAACAGGAGATTGTTTGGGATTTCCTCCAGGGATTGCAAGGCGAGCACTTTACCAACAGAGGTACTGCCCGAGCTACAGAGACTCTCTCTCTCTCTCTCTTCAGTCTGCTTAGAGCTGGCCACTTGTGCATGTGAGTGTGTGTGTGTATATATATATATATATATATATATATATATATATATATATATATATATTTTTTTTTTTTTTTTTACCTTGGCCACAAGGCATAGCCTGATGTGGGGAATGTCACGTTCTAGGAACAAGCACCAGTGTTATAAGAATAAGTAGAAGTCCCCAGGGAGTCGCTCACCACGGTCCCATTAGGGTATGTCCCCTGTACTTGCCCCCTTACTTACTATGTATCTCTAGCTTGGAGTCTTGCTCTGTAGACCAGGCTGGCCTCGAACTCACAGTCATCTCCCTGCTTCTGCCTCCCAAGTGCTGGGAGTAAAGGCTATCACACCCAGTTCCTATGTTTATATGTCTATTGGGAAGAGGATCAGGTGTATATGAGTACACAGGCCAGAAGACAGCATCGAAACCCCAGATGCTGGAGTTATAGGCAGCTGCAAACTGCCCATGGTGAACTCTGAAATGCAAACTTGGGTCCTCTCCATGAGGCACAAATGTTCTTAACCACTGAGCCATACCTCCAACCCCACGGTCTCCGCTCAGGTGGCCACCCACTGGCCCACATCCATTCTGCACACATCTCTTCCTCTGCTTCCTCTGTCCTGGCTCTGTGCCACAGAGGGCATGCTGGGTCTTAGTGGCCAACTTCCTCACACCCACCCCCCCTCCCCCTTTGTGTTGAGCAAAAGCTTGATTACATTTTTGTTTGGATCGGTTTTGTTTTGTTAGTTTGCTTGGAGCAACAATTATGTACTCAGCTGAACACACCCCATCCTGCGCTGGACTGTGGTCCTGTGGCTACAGAGTTGTGCAGCCACTGTGGCTGGCTGGCCTCTTTGTTCTGGAAGGATCACATTGCCCAAGGACTTTCATCTGTATCTCCTTGGCCTAAACTTGATCACAAGGTCCCTGGTAACTTCAAGAGTACTGAGGAAGCGAGCCTTTTTTAGCTGCCAGGTAGGTACACTGTCGACCTGAACAAAGTCTCTGTTTTATTCATAGGAACACTGAGGAAATGGATTTGGGGTAGGTCACCAGCAGGACCACTGTGGGAAATGAGGCCGAATCTCCCCAGGCTCTCAGAGCTGATGGCTCTGGGCAACAGCCGCTGACTCACTCTGAGCTCTCACTGACAGGCCATATTGACACAGTACAGCCCTTGCTTTATCTGCCAGAGAGGACTGACTGATCTAAAGTGCTGGCTGCTGTCAAACAGTGCTAAAGGTAGTGCCTCTGCCCGAGAGCTGCATCGTCCAAGGCTCTCCACAGGCTGCAAGGAGTCTCCATGGTGACCTCAGGCAATGGGATGCCAAGGGCAAAGTGCTTTATGGGTGAGAGCTCTAAGAGGCATGCATGGGGTGGAGATCTGGCTCAGCGGGTACAATGCCTGTTTAACATTCGCAAAGCCCTGGGTTGGAGTCCCAGCACCATACAACATTAAGCAAGCTGTGGAGTGGGGCCTGAGAAGCAATACCAGCGAGAATGGAGGCCAGACACCGTAGATAGTGTTCCCACTGTCACTGAGGTACTGCACATCCAGAATGCCTACTGGTGTACCCACTCAGTGAGTGAGCCCACCCCTGGCTCCAGGGCAGGGCTCCAGGGCAGGGCTCCAGGGCAGTGCTCCAGGGCAGCACCTTCTGGCTCTGCCCTTCAGTCCCAGGCCGGCAGAGACAATCTCAACTCTGAGATCTTTGTTTGGCTTCCGGTCTCCATCCAGCGCGTAACCAGAATTCTGCCTCCTAGGCTGTGTGCTTTAAATATCTCCCGGCGGTTTCTCCTCTGGGGTAGATCCTGACTCATGCAGACAGCACAGTAAAACACCCATCACTTAGATGCAACAACGGGTGCCACTCTTGCTTCGTCTATTTTTATTTTTTGTGGGGAAAAATTCCCAGCCACCCTGGCTCTGCCGAACGGTTTCAGCATGTGCCTCTCAACACAAAGATGCCTTCTCACTTACATAATTCATGTATGAAGTCCCTCATATGTGTGTTCAAGCAGCATACAGTCCTTACGAGTGTCTAATAGCCAGCCTATAGTCACAGTCTCTCAAATGTTCCAAAGACGCCAACATCGCATAAGTTTATTAGAATCTGTTTGGTAGGTATGTCTCTTGCCTGTCTTTTCTTCAGGCTAGGAAGGAACTCAGAGCTCTGTGACGGCTAGTCTTCAGTGTCTTTCAATCTTAGCTTCTCCATCAGCAAGTATCAAGCATCATCGCATACAAGGCACACTCTGATTACTACCATAACCACACCATATACCACACACACATGCACACACACACATGCACACACACGTGCACACACATAGGCACACACACACACATGCACACACACATGCACACGCACACACGCACACACACAGATACATGTTTTTAAAAAATTAAAAATACACCTATAGACAATGTTCTATAACTATGTCTGTGCCTAACAGACACTCTGTGACGAGGGCTATTTTGAGAGTGTTACTATTAACTAATGATCGGTGATTTCTAGCTAAAACTCTTGCCCCACACCTCAATCCCTTTGAATTTATCACAAGTACCAGAAGCCTTTGATTACTGACGGATAATCTTAGATGATGTCACTATGTACAACACCTGTAACCCATCAAGACAGAAAGCAAACTGGCCACCACCAGGAGGCTAGAGGAGAGGGATTGGGAAGCTTCTGATGGCTTCATAGGGGGAGGAGAGGGGGTGAGGCAAGGCCTTGGAACACGGTGAGACAGGGGATTGCACCATACTACAAATGTCCCAAATGCCACTGAATCGTTTGCTCTCAAGTGGTACATTTCATGTCCTGTGGATTTTACCCAGTAAAAAATAAATAAGTACACTCCACTTAACCCGTTTCAACCAACTCAGATCTGCTAGAGTGAACCACGCCCTGGCCTTACCACTATTTCAGACCATATGAGCAGAAGACAACGTTCTTCTTGAGGAATTGAAATATCAGGGAGTGCTTGGGAGGCACGTCTCCTCAATCTGGGGAGTCAGTAGGAGAACCCCCTTGGGATGATGTCAGCCTGTCAGAAGTCTGTCCCTCGATTGGAGATGGCTGTCTGAAAGAAGGGGTCTTCAGGCGAGCAGTTCACATGCCTAGCATGTGTCTAACTTTAGGGGCCCTTTATATCTGTCCATAGCACTTCCCATACAAAGGGCCTTCCACTGTCAGCAGGTGCAGAGGAAGGCCAGAGGAAGGCCTCCAGAAACATTGTCCTCTGGAGACAGTGTTTAGATACCTGACATAGAGGAACCCATGAAACCCATGGAGAGGAGCCTCAAGGGTCCTCTGAAGATAGTCACATCCTTCCTCTACCTCTCCTCAAAATCCCTACAGGAAAGGAAAGACACCAAAAGAGTAGGCAGAGCGCTGGGGAGCGGCTCCAGTCAGAAGAGCCCTTGCTTGTATTTGATTTTGCAGAACTCACATAAAAAAGCTGCGTGTGGTGGTGCAAATACTTGTAATCTCAGAGCTGGGAAAGCCGAAACGCACAGCTAGACACTCTCGGCATAGCAAAAGGCTCCAGCTCAAGAGAAAGATGCTGTCTCAATAAATAAATAAATAAATAAATAAATATTTTAAAAAATTAAATAATGGAGGCTGCCAAGGTGCTCGTGGATGAAGGGACTTGCGGACAAGCATGACGATATGGATTTGATCTCTGGAACGCACCAAGTGGAACAAGAGAACCAATGCTCTCGAGGGGTTCTCTGACATCATTGTGGGCTGGGCACTTCCCCATTCCCACACAATACACAAATAAATGTAATTTAAAAAAGAAAAAGAAAACAAGCTGGTCAGCACCTGAGGAACAACATTGGAGATAGATGACTGGTTTCCAGATATGGACACATGCACCCACACGCGCGCACACGTACCCACGCACGCGCAGAAAGATTGACAAGTAGCTCCAAGCTCCTCCTGCTAATCTCTTGGATAAGGGCAGGCTGGTGTTAGGCAGGCAGTGGTGTTAGGTCCCGTCCAATCTACAAGCCCTGGGCCATAATGGAGAGGCTTTTAGAATCTGGAAATAACCAGAAAGTCATGTTATCCACTAAATACATTGTTAAAGATTGTGAACAGGAAATTTTATATTGATCCTCGAAAAAACGACACAGCGTGGGGCGGGGTGGGGCAGAGAAGGACAGAATCATTTCATGCTTGTACCTCACAGAGAAAACAAATACAATTGCTTTGTTTCACTTCTACAAGATGTATTTGGTCATGCCTTCCTGGTGAGTACTGGAAATGTTAGGTGGGGTAATTACTTGAAAATCACCAACACTTAGGCACCAAAGAAAATGTAGACTAGAGGCTAAGAATGTTGGTAGAATACTTGCCTAACGTGCAGTGCCCCAGGTTCCGTTCCCAGCACCACGTAAAACAGGCATGGAGGTGCATGCCTGTAATTCCAACACAACGGTAAGAATATTACCACCATTAGCAAGAGACCAAGGGTTAATTGGTCAAATGTGATAACCCACCGGCAGGTAATTACATACAGTAAGTTAGCATGCGTAGAGCTTAAAAACTCACAGGAAGGGCTGGTGAGAAAACTGTGGAAAAGGAGCTTGCTGTCAAGCCTGATAGCCTGAGTTTTATACCCGCGACCTAGGAGGTTTCAAACCTGGGCTGAGGTTACCTACTTACCATCTCAAAACGGACCTGGCTGCCAGATTCTCCCAGCATCCCTCAGGCCCTGCCTATTACAGGGTCCTCTTGGCTTGGGTACCCTGCCCCCTACTCTAAATTTCTCCAGCCCAGGGGCTGAGCTGCCCTTCCCTATATAAGCCAACCATTTTGGTTAACCTGTTCTCTTCTGGGTCTCTGGCTACTGCAGCTGGCTCACCTCCCTATCCCCCTCTCTTAATATGGTTCAGGATCCTGTTCACTCTGGACTCTTCCAGATGTGTCTGCCTCTGGCTATGCTCTCCCACAGATCTACAGTAAACCTTCTCCCCAACCACATCCAGGAGCAGTCCTTTCTTTTTTTATTTCCTTTTGTCATTCGGGATCCACACAGTGAGCTGGGAGAACAGATTCCCATAGGCATGTGCTCCCACACGCCAGCAACACAAGTAAATAATAAGTGTAAAAGAGTTAATCTCACATAGTAATAATATTGTTTAGGTATGGCACATCAAACAAAGCACAAGGACTCCCCAAGATCATCCACTAAATTTGAGGCAATGTTTTCCTTTAGTGAAGAAGGCTGGAAGGGAGACCCTTAGATACAAACATGACACTTCATTTCTTGAGCCAGTAGCTTCAGATGCTATATTGCTGTATTAGATCCCATTCATTTTATCTGATTTAAATACTTTATTTTAGAATGTGCATTAATAAATGACCTGGGTTCCTGTCTATGCAAGAAGGTCCACTACTAGACTCACACTTTTCTTCTTTGTAAATAATTTTGTGTGTGTGTGTCCATGTATGTCTGTGTGTCTGTGTGTCTGTGTGTGCATGTATGTGCCATAACATGTGTGAAGAGGTGGAAGGATATCTCTGTGGGATGGATTCTTTCTTTCACCTTTTACATAGATTCAAGTTGGTGTCTTGTACCACCTACCTTTACCCCCAGAGCCATGTCACAGGCCTCAATTTACTTTGTGTTCTATGAACTCAACCCTCTCCTAACCTAGAAGAAACATTACATAAGGCTTCCTTCCTTTCTTCTTTTCCTCTTCTTTCTCAGCCTCCTCTTCCTTCTTCTTCTACAAAGGGCCTCGAGTATCCCAGTCTGGCCTCTAATTCGCTAGTAATTGAAAATGATCTCCCATCTCCTTGTGTGTGTGAATGTAGGCATGTTCAAGCCACAGCAGGTGCGTAGGAATATAACCTCAGGAGTTATATAGCCTCTTACCTTGTTTGAGGCAGGGTCCCCTTGCCTCTGTGCACACCAGGCTAGCTGACCCATGAACTTGCAAAGCTCTCCTGTGTGTGCCTCCCGTCTCACCCAAGAAGGGATCACAGACATGCATTCCCGCATCCAGCCTTTGCATGGGTTTTCATATTTATATAGCAAGTATTCTACCCACTGAGCCATCTTCCCTGCCCAAGGTTGAACTTCTGGTCCTTCTGCCTTCATCTCTCAAGAGCTGAGATTATATAAGTACAAAAGCTCTATCAACTGAGCCACATCTCCAGCCCACAACTAAGCCTTCTTCATTAAGCAATATCAGAGAGTTCAAGATGTCAGGGCCCAAGTGTGGTAAGGGACAAGGTGGGGGAATGCCACCAAGCAGGTGTGAAGTGACTGAGTGGCGTGAAGCGTTGGGTGCCATCTTGGAGACCTTGGGCCTCGTGGGAAGAGCGGAACATCTATGACAGACTAGAAACTTGGCTATACACAGACAGAAAGGCATTGCAAATGTACTAGTGATGATGAGGGTGGGGTCTGCTGCAGCGGGAGGGAGATACAGAGAAGGTATCATCTGGAGAAACAGGGGCAAGTCCAGCCTGGAGGGCTGTCAGTTACAAAATGACATCCGATACAGCTGGAGGTGGAACCGTCCTGGGTAAAAATGGAAGCAGCCAGCGATTGCTATTTATAAAAATAACTACAAAGGCTTGACAACCCAGAGAGAATGCTGAAAAAGTAAATTGAGGGCTGTTGGGGAAATGTTCAGTGATTCTCATCTTCAAAGCATTTCTGAGACATGAGCTCATGGCTCCTCCTTCCAGAGCAGTCCAGGGGAAAATGGCAGTGGGGGAGGGGAGGCAGAACTTGGGTAACCACCCCACAGGAGGCAGACACCCACCAGAGATGCGGGCTACTCTCAAACATTACTCCCAATTGTTCACTCTTTCAAATGGCAGTCTTGTTTCTCACACCTGCCTGGGGCTTGGGTGTGTAATGACAATGGGCAGACCAGCCACAGAGCAGCTAGTGCCAGGAATTGGGCCAGATCACCACTAGGCCCTAAGATCCAGGTGACAAAGGTCAGGAAACAAAAGGCTGCCTGAGCTTCTGATCAAGAGTCAATTTGAAGAATGAAGGCAAGAGGGATTTGGCATATTTAAAGTCCCTCTTCTGAAGGGGTTCTGTGCTTACGATTGTGGGGCTATCACTAACTCATTGGATTAACTTTTAATTTCTGATCCACCTGCCTCCACCTCCCAAAGGCTTGGACAGTCAGCGTGTGCCATCATGCCTGGTTCATGCAGTGCTGGAGAGGACATAGAGTTTGCCAGGCTTCAGGTCTGTATGTACCACATTTGCTGTTACGGAGTGCTGGGGATTGAAGTGTTATATCCATTGAGATGTTCTCAGCCTGTGGCTTCATCTTTTATGTTAGGGAGTAGCACAGAGTTTGCCAGAAGAAGGGTTTGCCCTCAGATAAGGTGAAAGGGAAGGGATGGGGGCCACCAGAGGAACAGGAAGCATATTCCACCCACCCCCACCAGTTTGAAAGAGCTAAGTGCTGGCCAAGTTCCCACTGCTGTGAGTCCTACAGGACTGAAGCCTACCGCTCAGGGTCAGTCTGTCACAGAGGGATAAAGCAGACTATGGTAGTGGAGCATCTCAGATAGCCTCAGTGATGAGACCTTGCCTAGATGCTCTTATTCCTGCTTCCTACTCAGTCCTCTCCTCTGGAAGCTTCTGTGAATGTTCCCAGAAGGAAAGCTTATTTAACTCTTCTGTGTCCCCAGGATGGCTTCGTCAGGGCCATCCATCACACTGAGTTGGAGGTAACTGGTTGCTTGTCTCCTAGTGGAATCCCAGCCTCTTAGGCAACATGGAAGCCAGTTTCCCTTGCTTGCTTAGAGTTTGTGCTTTCCAGAACTTGTCTCGCCCACGTCTCCTGCAAGGAAAGCTCTAATTGGCCTGTGTCTTAGGTCAGCCTCCCAAGAGGTCAGGGGAAGCAGAAAAGTCAGGGTTAGGTCAGGAATTAGGAAGGTGTGATGTGAGTATAAGATAAACTCCTTAGGGCTCGTGTGTTTGAACACTTGGAGGAAATGGATCACTGGGGATGGGACTTGATGGATGATAACCCACCCCCACTTCCTATTCATTCTGTGCTTCCTGGCTGAGGGTATGGTGCAACCAGCTGGCCTCCTGCTTCTGCCATTACACTTCCCCAGGGACATAGCCTGTTGAACTATAGACCAGGATAAACCCTTCCTTCCTTGCCACTGTCAGGTATTTTTGTCATAACAAGGAGACCGTTACGTGTGGCCTAACCTGCAGGTGCAATGACCAACAGGTCCATATGATCTCTGTGTATAAGAAAGGACCAGATGCTGGGATCCAGCAGTGGACAGGAAAGGTCATGGAGTTTAAATGAGCGATGGACCGCACGTACACGAATCAACAAGGTAATCCCAGCTTAGCATAGTGATAAGGACTTTACCCAGCATATATGAGACCCTCGCTTTAATCCCTGGCACTGACTGGCTGTGCAGGATTCATGCTGTGACCAGACCAAATGCCCTTGAACTTCTCTGTAGGATCTTCCTAGAGTTCCTTTCCTACAGTCAGGACTTCCCTTCCTTCGGGGAAGGGGCTCAGAGGTTAAGTGCCAGTTTGTCCCCGTGCGTTCCTTACAAGTATCCCTCCTTGGCTGGGAGGCAAGCATCACAGGAGAAGATCCTGGCATGGAAAGAGCTGCCAGCTGGTCCCATACCCACATCTTTTCAGTAAATTTCTCCCAAGCATATGTACACATACAAATACGCCTTCTGTTGAATGCAGTGAAATTATCTTTCACAAAGGCTGGAGAAAATTTGAGACCATGAACTCAAAGCTGGGCTTTGGGACGAAGTACAGTTTTCACGGAGAGACTCCATGTCACTCTGGCTTTCCGGTATGAGATTTGAAGAGTCAACAGATTTGTATGGCCTGGGAAGGCTTGGTTGTCAGTGCCTAGTGTCCTGAGAAAGGCTTGTCCAACCTGGCTAACCAGATACTGCTCAAGTCAGGTTGAAGTATCCCCTTCTGGAGACTTAAGATGTAAATGAAGCCAGAAGAGGTGTCATATGCCTTTAACCCCAGCTCTGGAGAGGCAGAGGCAGGAGGATCTCTGTGAGTTTAAGTCAGCCTCATCTGTAGAGAGTTCCAGGACAGCCAGGGTGTGCTGACTAGTTCTATGTCATCTTGACACAAGTTAGAGTTATCTGAGAGGAAGGAACCTCAGTTGAGAAAAGGCCTTCAGAAGATCTGGCTGTAGGGCATTTTCTTAACTAGTGTTTGATGGGGAGGGCCCAGCCCATGGTAGGTCTTTCTGCCCCTGGGCTGGTGGTCCTGGGTTCTATAAGAAAGCAGGCTAAGCAAGCCATGAGGAGCAAGCCATTAGCATCTGTCCTCCATGGCCTCTGCATCAGCTCCTGCCTCCAGGTTCTTACCCTGTTTGAGATCCTGACTTCCTTCAATGACAGACAGTGACATAGAAGTGTATGACAAATAACCCTTTTCCTCTCCAGCTTGCTTTGGCCATGGTGTTTCATCACAGCAATAGAAAATCTAATTAAGACACAGTGCAGCAAAAACAAACAAACAAATATAAATGAAACATAGAAGATATAGTAAGTAATGGAAACTTAGAAACTCCAGAAAGTTTCAAGATTCACAGGTCCCCTAAACTCCCCAACACAAAACCTTCTCCAATATTATGCTATTTAATCTCTCTCTCTCTCTCTCTCTCTCTCTCTCTCTCTCTCTCTCTCTCTCTGTGTGTGTGTGTGTGTGTGTGTGTGTGTGCACCTACAGGAAATGCCACTGGATGTCATTTGGAGATTTTGTTTTTGTCTCTTAAAAGACTTCGTCCTAGGCAAGGCAATTGTTCCTAACCTGCTCAAGGGTAGAGTTGCTAGTACTTTCTCTTGAGAGATTTGTTTTTCTTTTGAGACTCGGTCACATGTATCTCAGGCTGGATTCCAGCACGCTCTAACAGCTCACCAAGGCTGTGTTCCAGAGTCCCAGTGTGACAGCTTCGGGCAGCCCCACCTCTTCTGCTGACTGTCATTGCTTAGATAAGTTTGGGGAGGGGGCCTTGGGACTCACAACTTCCAGCAGTTTCCTGAGTCTCCTTTCCAGGAGGGAGGATTTCAACCTGAAGGAGCCAGCTGCAGAGGCCACAAAAGTGCTGCCAGCAGCAACACACACCTACAAGTGCACATCCAGCAAGAAAGGTGAAAACTGTTCCCAAATGCAGACTAGATGGTCCCCATTTGTCTTGTTTTGGGATACTGGGGCATGGACCTGGGGCCTTGGGTATACGTGGCAAACATTGCACAAATGAGTTGTCTTGTCTCCCTGGCCTAGCTTTCATCCTGTACCTAAAGAGGATGTCCCACGTGCACGTTAGCTTCAGATTCTTCAGACAGGCCCCTGGCAGACACAGAGAGTTTGGCTTAGATCAGTCAGTCTTCCCACCCTGCTCTCAAGAGTTGGAAATGGGTCACCGTCCCTTGGCTCTGCTACTTTAAGAAACAGAGGATAATTGAACAAAACTGAGGGCTGGAGAGATGGTTAGGTGGTTAAGGGCACTTGTTGCTCTTCCAGGGGACCCAAGTCTGTTTCCCAGTTCCTGCATGAGGTGGCATGCAACGCCTGTAACTCCAGCTCCAGGGGATCTGATGGCCTCCTTGGGTACCTGCACGTGGGTGCCATAGACATACACAGAAATAAAAACAAATCTTAACAAAACTAAACCCCAAGAGGGACTAGATCATGGAAACCAGGGGGACTATCAGAGGTATAGTACTACATAAAACCTCGTGTTTTGACTTGGACTCCAATTTCAGCTGAAGTCTGCTTTTTCTCTCGGGGAAATAATAATGTTCATTTAACAAAGAGTGTATCTGAAAGTTAAAGTAAAAGGAATTGTGCCTGTCATATAGCAGGTACATAATTAACTTCCTAGGATCATAATTAAAGGCATGATGTCTCCACAAGGAGACCTACAGAGTCAACTAACCTGGGCCTACAGGGGCTCACGGAGACTAAGAACCACCAACCAAGGAGCATGCAGGGGCTGGACCTAGGCCCCATGCATTTGTAGCAGATGCGCAGATTGGTCTTGATGTGGGAACCCCACAATTGGAGCAGGAACTGTCTCTGACTCTGCTGTCTGCAATTGGATTCCTTTCTCCTAGCTGGATTGCCTTGTCTGGCCTAGGTGGGAGAGGGTGCACCTAGTCCTGCTGAGACTTGATGTCCCAGGGTGGGTGGGTGGTACCAAAGGGCTTTCCTTTGGAGAATGGGAAGGGACATTAGGGGAGGAGTTTGTGAGGGTGAGACCAGGAGGAAAGGAGGGAGTGGGGTTGTGATCAGGATGTAAAGTGAATAAACAAACAAACAAACAAACAAATAAATAATTTGATTAACAAAAGAAGCATAGTGTCTGGCAGATTGCAAATATGTAATTAAATGTATACATGTATACATACATGCCTGAATACAGTAGGCACATATCTATTGCATAATAAAAACCATAGCGTCAGGCTGAGACGGCTCATTTGGTGAAGAGCTTGCCTTACAAGCACAAAGACCCAAGTTCAATCCTCAGAATCCACATAAAACGGCTGGGTGTGGTGGCTCAGGCTTGTAATTCCAGACCTAGAGAGGCAGAGACGTGTGTATCCCTGGAACTCACTAACCTAGCCTACTTGGTGTGTTCTAGGCTAGTGAAAAACTGTCTCAAAAAACCAAAGTAGGTGTGATGAGATGATTCAGCAAGTAAAGGTCCTACAGATTGTTCCTCTGAACTGCACACACACACACACACACACACACACACACACACACACCATGACACAGTAAATAAACAAACAAATAAATGTAATAAAAATCTTTTTAAAAGATGTATTTATCCGTCTGTATGTGTATGTGTGCTTGCTGCATGAGTTTATGTGTACCACAGGCTTGCAGGTGCACGAGGACCCCCCCCCCCCTTGCATACAGAGTTACAAGTTGCCTGATGTGGATGCTGGGGGTCCAACTTGGGTCCTGTATAAGAGCAGTAAGTGCTCTAGACTGCTGAGCCATCTCTCCAGGCCCTCATATTTTTTTTTTTAAAGATTAAAAACCAAAAGGTAGTTGGCACCTAAGGGACAACAGATGAGGTTGTCCTCTGGTGTCCCTGTGCAGGCGCACCTGCATATGTACAAACATGCACATCCGAGCACATAAACACACACAAACACACGCACAGGCAAGCCTAGCATCTGACATAGCACAGACATAACTAGGTGTACAGAGTGCATGCACACAACAGGCGCACTTTTAAAGGCACAGTGTTTGACACACAGTGAGTATGCAGCTGTACTTTCTTCCCCAGGCTCTGTCGAGCTTCAGCAAGTGACCTGCAGCTCTTCATCTCTGATAGTCCTTGGTGTGTGGTGAGCATTTAATAGATACTGAAAGTATGAGCAAATGAGTATTCCTCTGAGTTATCAGACTCTTTGCTCTTCCCTAGCCCTAAGAAGCATTGATGCTAGCAATATTTTCGGTAGCTGGATTTGAATTTCAACTATCACAAGTGTATGACCTGCATCTCCTCACAGCTGTGGTCCTCTTTCATTTGATTCGGATTTTCTCTTCCTGTTTTCTTGGGCCTGGCTCTCTTTATCTCCTTTTGGTTTTGTTTTCTTGGTGTCCTGGTTGTTAGTGTCCACGGTATATGCTACACTTGTAGAGAGGGATGGAGGGAAAACAAGCAGAAAGGCAAATCAGATCTTAGCTTAACTAAAGACCCAGAGGATGGATGCATTGAAGCCTTTCCCCCATTAGCAAATGAGTTTCTTCCCATGCTGGTGCAGTTAGTCCCAGACTTTCCGGCAGGCCTTGTTCCAAGGGGGCATGAATGCCAACGGGGTACTGTGGCCTAAAAGATGTCCACAAAAAAAGGCCTCTTTTAGAAGGCAGCCCACATTGCACAGTTGGCAAATGCTAAGCCCAGCGTTCCCCCAGCTTCCAGAGGGAAATGAAAGACGCTTTCCCCATAGCTTCTCTTCCAAGCTCTTACAGCTGGAAGGGCAGGGGAGCCAAGTTCCGCCCTTTTCAGTGTGGGCTGTCACTAGCATGCCAGGATTTTCTGATAGATTAGCCAAACACCCAACACAAGAGAAAGGCCTATCACGCATCTTTCTGCTTATCCATCATTAAATGGTCCATTTCACCCCAAAGAGCCTGACTATTCCTTTTTTGCCTCTGTCATAGCTCAAAAACACCACCGAGGAGATATTTCTTCTAAAAGCTGACAGAGGGACTTGGAAGAAAGTGGGGGGGGGGGGTTGTCCCAAGCAGACCTCTTATTTGTAACTCTATACCCGAGGAGCCCCGCAGCTCTTAGAACCTGTGAGGGTTTTCTAGGATCACTGTGGTATTTTTCCCGATTGAGACAATTGAGACGATTGAGACATAGATGCCCAGAGGATTAAAGTGACACATCCAAGGTCATAAGCTTGGTATAGGGGAGGGCTAAGGCTGGAGCTGGCCTGCATGTATATGCATGTGTGCATTGTGGGGGTGTGGGGGTGCGGGGTGTGTGTGTGTGTGTGTGTGTGTGTGTGTGTGTGTGTGTGTGTGTGTTTGGGAGTGGAGGGAGAATAAAAGGGCAAGGGAAAGAGACAGATGGAGTGGAAGCAAGTGCGCATGTGAGCTCATGGGCACGTGGGCACGTGGAGCCAGACATTCACTTCCTGTATCTTTCTCAGTTGCTCTCCACCTTATTTTGTGAGATGGGGTCTTTCACTGAACAGGTTTACTCATCAATTGATAGACTGGCAAACCAGAGAGATTCAGGGATCCACCTGTCTCTTTCCTGGGTGCTGGAGCAACTGATGTGTGGCCACATCCACTTTTCCAAGGCTGTTCAGAATCAGGTCTTCATACTTTTTCAAGCTTGTACTTTACCAGATGAGCCATTTACCCAGCCCCAGACCATGCATATGTGCAAGTCTATGGTGCATTTTCTGGATTGATGACTGATGCTGGAGGACTGAGCTCACCATAGGCAGTGACTCCTCTATGGCTTCTATATCAGTTCCTGCCTCCTTGTTCCTGATTTGAGTTCCTGCTCTGACTTCCCTGGATGATGGACTGCAATCTATAAGATGAAGTGAATCATTTTTTTCTCCCCAAGTTGCTCATGGTCATGGTATCTTATGACAGCAATAGAAAAGCCTAGCTAAGCTGCCATAGTTATCCTCAGACTCTCGTGAGATGCTTTTGTGTTTGTTTTTTGATCACTAGCCCCAGATGGCCTGGAGCTCACTGTGTAGCTCAGGAATGAGGTGCTGATCCTCCTGCCTCTACATCTAGGGCACCGCAGTGCTGGCACTCAAGCCCAGGGCCTCAGACATGCCAGGAGTGCATTTTACCAACTGGATGCATCCCTAGGCCTCCTATAAGTTAATGGTTCCAAAGTTGATGTCTTTCCAATGGACAAAGGGCAGACGGCTTCCCTTCTGTCTTATTTTAAACAGACACCCCAAATAGCATAACCAAAGAGCCTAGCTTGTTTTTCTTGTCATGCAAAATAAAACAGTTTACAGCAGACATTCCCTAACTCACAAATAAGCCTGCATCCTAACAGTGTGTTTGGATTTTTGCTATTTAGAATCCAGGATGTATTCTTCTTCCCAGGAAATCACATGATCAAGTGTGGGCAGAACCCCAGGCAAGGTCATGAAGGTCAATTTAACTAAAAAGTAACCACACTGAACTCCAAACAATTCTCTATCATATTACAATTCTCTATCATATTATTTCTGTGAAGAAAACACACACATGCCCCTACACACACACACATACACACACACTATACTCTGTAGTTATGGTCTGGAAAGAGGAAAACAGCTACCCTACCAGGACCCCAGTGTGAAGATGCCCACTTAGCAGGGGAGCTGGCAGCTGGCCACATGAATTCAGGAACTGTTCTTTTTGGCATAACAAGAAAAAAATCCAAAATGGGCTCTTTAGTTTATGCTATTTGGGGTGTCTGTTTAAATTCCGGAGCTCCTGAATCTCCACCTGTCTCCAAGGAACTCGGGGCAGTTAATGGTGGTTGGGGGAGGAGGAGCCACTTTCTTAAGTGGTGTAGCCATAACCCTAATTAAACTCAGTGGGCCACACATACTCAAGAAGGACCTAAAGGTAACCGGGGATTTGTGGGAAGAAGAGGGAGTGGGAGGGAGACCAGAGAAATTATGATAGAAATACATTATGCACATGTATGAAATTGTCATGGAAGCTGGGACTTGGGTATAGCTCAGTGACAGGATGTGTTTAGAGCACACAAAGCTCTGGGTGACAGGAATAGATGAAGTTGGTCTCAAGTCACCTCTATTGCTCAAAAGTTAGACAAATTCTTTCTGCTCTCTGAGCCTCATGGGTGACTTATAAGGAAGGACTCTATAAGGAAGATAACTGTACATAAAGGGCCTCTCACAGTGTGTTGCCGTGGCCGGCAAGCTACAGGTTTACAGGGTTGATTCATGAAGAGGACCCTGTTGTGCCAGTTAAGGGATACGGACTGTTCCCATAGAGAAGAAGGTGAGATCTGAAGCAGGAGGCCTGAGCAGGGCAGACAGTGCTGTTCCATACAGCTGCCACAGAAATGGCTTCCCCAAGCAGTGGCCAGTCATCAGTAGCCCCAGTCTGCCTGCTGCCCTATGCCAGCATTCCTTCTTGTCCCTCAGGGACTCTCTGGCAGCTTTCACAGTGATTCTGGGCCCTTTCAAGTCTCTTTGCAGTGACTTAAAATGTTCAGGCTGGTATTCAAGCAAACTGTAAACATTAGAAGGAGTGGAGCCTAAGCCTCAGCCTGCTTCATGCCCTGACTCTGCCGGGCATGGGGTTGGGGGCGGGGGAGGAGCGGGACTGGGTCTGACTTGCTGGCTTTTCTCTCCAAGCCCCACCTCATACTCACTGGCTTGGTTTTGGACCATTTGAGGTCAGGCCCAGAGGGAGAAAACAACAGGGAAGAAAGGCGCTGTAGCAGGGCTGTCATGGGGTCCCTGGGGTGTGTGGAACCCAGTATTCAATGTTTCCTAGGGCCTATGGCTTAAAAGTGGACCCTTGGAATTCTCCCACAGACACCTCCCCCACACAGAGATACCACACACACAGATGCCACTCTCAGGCACCCCACCCCCCATACTGACACCCCTACACACAGATAACCCTCTACAGACACACACACACAGATACTCCCCACGCACGGAGACACTTCCCACACACAGAAACACTCCCCATATACAGACACCCTACAGACACCACACACACACACACACACACACACACACTGTCTCAGAGAGAGCAGAAAACAACAGAACCTTGTCCCAGCATGGGTTGCTGGTCCTGAAACTATGACAGTCCCAAGGGTGTGGTAGAAAACCCTTTTCTTTCCTTTGGTGTGTGTGTGTGTGTGTGTGTGTGTGTGTAAATCTGAAAACTACCTCCGGAGTAGGTCCTCCCTTTCCACCTTGTTTGAGGCAGGGTCTTTTTGTCACTTGATTGCTGTTCAGGCCGCCTCACCAGCCCGCAAGCTTCCAGGTACCCTTTCCCCACCTTCTATTTTTTGTCACAGGATCCTCGAGATTAAGGCCACATGCTCCTATGTGCAGCTTTTATGTGTGAGTTCCGGGGGTCTAATTCAGGTTCTTATGTTAGCACAGCAAGGACTGAGTCATCTCCCCAGCCCCGGGGTGATGCAGGCTGGAGCTGGACGGCCAACTCTATGCCCTAAGGAGACCCTCCATCAGAGGTGTAGTCCCCACAGGGGACAGACTCTTTGTTTTTTGGGTTTTTTTTTTCTGAGTATCACAAAAGTTTATTTAGCAAAAAGTTCCATATGAAAAAGTACATGACCTAATTCTAGATCACAACCAAACAGGCCTTTGGGGAGGGATGTGGACACACTGCTTGCTGAACACTGGTCAGACTCTTTCCAAGGCTTCTAACATGATGACGCTGCTTCCTCGGATGACCACCGTGCTGAGGTTGTTCTGCTGGCCACTGGTTGCCATCTCCACACACTCGTCAATCACAAGGTTCATAAAGGGATCAAAGCCCCGCAGTATTCCTTGGACATGCCTGACACCCTTTAACTTCAATGATAACTTCTTGTCCATAAACTTCTCCAGTTCAGGAGGGTGCGCTTTGCTCATGGCGACTCCTCAGCAGACTTGGCATGGCGAGGGGGTTGGGGACAGACTCTTTATGTGAGCATGTATCTCTGTTTCCTGGGCGGGGAAGGGACATAGTGTGGAAGCCAGTGGACAGCCTCAACTGTTGGTCATTTCTCCAGTGCTGTCCAAATTGTTGTTGTTCCTGTTGTGTTTTTGTTTGGGGAAGTTGTGTGTGTGTGTGTGTGTGTGTGTGTGTGTGTGTGTGTATCTTTGACATAGGGTCTCCCACTGATATTGAGCTCATGCTACCTGACCAGCAAGTCCCATAGATCTACCAATCTCTACCCCTCAATGATGAGATTACAAGTGCGCACGGTCACACCTGGCTTTAAAACAAAACAAAACAAAACAAACAAACAAACAAATATAACATGGTATGTTAGTTTGGGTTTCTAGTGCTATAATAAAACAGTATGAGAAAAAGCAACTTAGGGTTTATTTCAGCTTTTAACTCTCAGGTCATACTTTATCACTGAGGAAAGTTAGGGCAGGAACCCAAGACAGGCATCTGAATGTAGGAACTAAACCAGAGGCTACTGAGAAACACAGCTTATTATTAGTGTCCAGCTCCTCACGGCTCATCCCAGCCTGCCTTTTTCCATCTGCCAAGAACACCTATGCAGGCCCTCTCACTCACCACTGTGGGATGGGCTCACCCACATTAATACTTAATCAAGACAGTAGCCTACAGACTTATTACATACAGGGAATCTGACGGAAGCACTTTCTCAGTGGAGGCTCCTCTTCCCTGATAACTCTAGATTGTGTCAAGTGGACAATATAATCAGTCAGTCTATCACCAGAAAACGTGGGATCTGGGGATCGAACTCAGGCCCTCATGCTCATAAGGCAAGCAGGTTACCAAATAACCCGTCATTCCCAGCTTCTCATACAGATTCTTGGCATTGTCTCAATGCTGGCTTGAGGACCTCTGCTTAGACTGAGACTTCCTCCAAAAGGGCAAGTCAGATTGCTGAGCTACTCTCAAAGTTATTTTAATGCTCAAAGTTATTCTTTGCTACTTTGTGGGTTCTTTTTTTCCACCCTTTATTTCTCCCTCCTCCATTTCATCCCCTATCACTAGATAGGAGAGAAAGAAGGGGAGAGGGGAGAGAGGGAAAGAGAGAGAGAGACTGAGAGAGAGAGAGACTGAGAGAGAGAGAGAGACTGAGAGAGACGGAGAGAGAGAGAGAGAGAGAGAGAGAGAGAGAGAGAGAACTAAATCTAATTTCTTTCTTCTAGTTTCTTCTTTGAGCACAAATACTAACAAACAAACAAACAAACCACAAACCACAGCCCCTGAACAACCCACAACCACTCACACTGCCTCTTGGGGCCCTAGTATTTAGGTACCCTCTGAAAAGTTCCTGGAGTTCCAAAAGTCACACAATCGCAGAAACTATCTAAGGCTGGCAAAACCATGCCTCTGCTAGAGCACGAGGAAAATCACAGTCAGCTGCTGCAAAGCAGGCCCATATCCCACACAGCAAGTCCCATAGGAGTAAAACAAACATATTCTCACAATATTTCTGTGTTTTTAAATGAAACCAAAATTCCAGAATTCTCACTACACAAGTGTACCACCATGCCTAGCCTTTTAGCACACTTTATGGGTTTTGATCTCAAGTCCTGATGCCTGGGAGATGAGTACTTTATCTACTAGGCTATCTCTTCAGCCCAGTATATTCACATTCTTTTTCTTCTATTCTTCCCTACAGATTGATGTCTAATATAGAGCGCCATCATGAATCCTAACCTGGAAGATCTTTCTGGTGCTTAGTAACCTCAACAGGGACAATCAAAAAAGCAACTGTATAGTGTGATGTAGGCTGAACCCTGTGGTGAGTCGTTCACCCCTCATTACCTTGTACCATGTTACCTTGTTGGTTTAGTCATGTTGTTACTGCAGTGAAATATCTATGTCTGGATGTTTTATAAAGAGATGAAGTTTTCCTGTCTCAAGGCTCTAAAGATTCAAAGGCATCCTTCATTGACTTGACTTTGGAGGTGACCTCCTGGTGGATGTCTCCCCAGTGGAGGAAGGGCATAAGAGAAGGAAAGATCACATGGTGAGACAGGAAGCCAGAGAAAAAATGGATTCCTGTGAGACCCAGATTACACTGTGACACTTATGCTCCCAAGGGCCTTCTACTATGCTCTCTCACTTAGGACCAGGCTCCTGGTCCTCAGCACTTTGGAAGACACACTCAGACCATAGCTTATTTTAACATTTCTGTGCCTCTCTTTGTTCAAATGTGATATGAGTTGATAGTGATACCTACCTTATAGAATCACCTGGAAGATGAAAGGAATTAACTCCTGTCACATATGGGTGGACATGGTGACTACATAATGAATGTTACCTGCTCTTGACCCTTGTAGTGAGCTGTGATTGCTTAACGAAACATTTTAAAGTTTCATACCTGCTATAGTCATATATGTTCATGACTTATTTTATTAATTTTAAAGCAAATGGGCGAGCTAATGCTGCCAAAACCACTAAAGAAGGGAGCATGCATTCACAGGCTGTCGGTGAGAGGGCAAATTGATCGTCTCTGGGGAAGATCATTTAGCAATAAATTTCAAAAGCTCTAAAAATGCTTTTGAGCAACCAGTTTCACTTCTAGGAATTTATCCTGAGGAAATAAGTGAAGAGCTAATTCAATATTAACGAGAAAATTACTCTTTGAAGTATACTGGGAATGAGAAATGACCAGAAGTCATTTGAGTATAATAGTTACATTTCAGATCATATAAACCACGAGATACCATGCAACCACTAACAGTGATGTAACGATAGAGAAGATAGCTCAGTGAGTGAAAATGTCTGCTGCACAAGCCTGAGGACCTGAGTTCAAATCCCCAGCATGCATGTAACTGTTGGGCGAGAGTACATCAATGTTTATAAGCATAGTACTGTCAGAGACAGAGACAGGAGGATGGATGGGGCCTAGCCTAGCTACAGGGTGAGTAAGAGGTTGTTACAAAAAATGAAGAAGAGGGGTGATACAGCAGGGAACCTGAAGCCCTCCTTTCCTTCACATGTGATGAATACACATATACCAAACAGCACAGAGACAGAGACAGAATCATAAATAGCTTTATATCATAGTCATAAAGCATAGTCATGATACATAGCATACATATATGTAGAAAAAATAAATTTTAAATTAAAATCTCTGCACATCCTTTCTTGGTTTGTGTGTACAGGGGCAGGTTTACTGGCACCACCTCCACCCATCCCTGGGATTACAACACTGGCTTTTTATGAATGTGATGGGGGTCCAATTTGGGTCCTCAGGTAAGCATCACAAACATGTTACCTACCACGCCCTTCCCCCATCAGCAACTTGTTTTGACCCCTCCTCCCTCTCCTCTCCCTCCTCATTCTTCTTCCCCCAGGTTAAAGATGGGTAACGTCATGACTGGCACCTCTTCAGTTTGGCAGCTCTGTTACCCTAAGATTCAGTCCCCCTTGAAGTAAATGTAGCAGCTATGGGGAGGGCTCTCTCAGCCAGTTACTTACAAAAGAATGGCATATGGGTTCTCCAGAGACATCACCAGCAGCTGCAAACAATATTGATGTTCAAAGGCAAAGGTGAAGGGTGTTGCTTATAGGTCCTGCGCCAGCAGGTGGGAAGCCTAAGACAGTGACATCCCTTAGGGTGTCTCTTCATCTGTCTCTGGCTGTTTGGCTGGGGAGAATGGGGGAACTGTCTAGATCCTGTCCACAGGTTCTCATTAGTCAGTGATAATCAGCTTTTTATTTTCCCCAGAGGAAGAAACGGGCCAAAGAACTAAAAGCAACTTGAGGAAGTTTTTTTCAGCTCAGCTGTGGGGCTTACACTAACCCCGAAACCCAGCACCCTTCCCACCGCCCAGTCCTTTTCCTTTCTTGGTACCTCCATTATTAGACCACCTGGATATTCTTAGCTAACAATGGACGACATAAATAAATGCACGGTCATTTCCCCACATTTCCGCACAGGTCCCCTGCAGATGGCCAAGCCCTTTCTCTGAACACAGCTTGAAAAGGCACCGTGCAGAATGGAAAGACAGGATCAGCATTAATCATCCCAGAACAGCTCAGACCAGCTTTGCAGGGGAGAAATGGGCTGCAGGGAAGATTGGCAGCTGGGGGCCTGCTGTGGGGAGACTCCAGGGTCGAGGCTTCTGCAGGGTCAAGGAGCCACTGTTAGGCCTCAGTTCCCAGACAAACACTGTCTGCCATTCTCCCCCACAGAGACCAGACCAAAGCTCGAGTATATCAGTCCCTAGGCCAAAGTCCTGAAGATGGCGGGGTGGAGAGTGGGGGGTACCTATAAGGAAGAGCCAAAGTAAACCCTGTACTATAGTTTGAGCCTCAAATGTTCTCCAAAGTCCATATGCCAAGAGTTCTGTCACCAAAGCATGGCACTGTTGGGAGGAGCTGAGGTTATTGGAGGCATGCCCTTGGTTGACATATTGGAACCCCAATCACTCCTTCTCTCTCCTCCTTCCTGGCCACTATGAGGCAGACAATCCTCTTCTACACTGTCCCTTCATGATATATGAAACAGAGCCAAGCAACCTTGCACCAATTTCCAGAAACTGTGGGCAAAGTAAACTTTTCTTTCTTATTAGTTATGATCTTGGGTGTTTTGCCCAGTTTCTAATTCCAGGGTAGTTGCAGGAGATGTCCCCCTTAGGATTTTCTTCCACAAGATTTGGGAGATAACATGACATCAGGACCTGACTTCAACTCCCCATAGCCCAAGTAAAAGGCCAGCATACTGGTGCACACCTGTGGTCCCTATGATAGAGAGACTGGGGGGGGGGGGGGGGGGGGGGGGGGGGGTGGGATGAGGGGCAAAGACGGGTGGATCCCTGACACTTGGTAGCCTGCTAGCCCAGCTATTTGATGAAGTTTCAGACCAATGAGAGACCTTGTCTCAAACAAAAAGCGGGAACGGTCCAAAGGAACAACATCTGAGGTTGTCCTCACACCCCTTCCCAGACACAGTAAACACATACACATAAAATTAAGAAAAGTAAATTAAAACAAAAACAAAGGGGCTAGAGAGGTAGCTCAGTGGTTAAGAGATGTATTGCTTTTTCAGAAGACCAGAATCCTGTTCCTACCAGAAACTAACAGCCTGTAACTCCAGCTCCAAGGGGATGTAATACTTCTGGCTTCTGCTGGCACCTGCATTCACTCATGTCTCTTCCTCTGTCTATCTCGTCTCTGTCTCAAATTCTGTCTCTTCTTTTCCTCTCCCCTTCCCTCTCCCCTTCCCCTTCCCCTCCCCTCCCCCCTCTCAGAAAGAAGGAGGGAAGGAGGGAGAGAGCAAGAGCAGGAGAGGGAGAGAAGGAGAGAGAGAATTTAAAAATAAAATAAATAGTAAAAAGCATTAGAGTGGCTTTTTTAGGTAGGAGGCACCCCCGGCACCAGGGAGAAAGGGCAGAGGCGTCACAAGACTAACCTGCCTGTAAGTCAGACTCTGGACGCTTTGCAAAGTGCATTTCCCATTCTGTTCTCAGACAGACAGGCAAACCATTGTTCTCAGAAAACAGCAACTGCTTCTAGGGAGTGAAGCAGCTGGGTGTGACAATGTTGGGAAGCTGGTTTTCCAGGAAGACATGCGGCCATTCTTTGAAGAAGACATGGGAAGTCCTTCTGGATAGGGTACTTGCTTTCCACTGCTCCCCACAATTATACACCCCATATTCAGTGACTTCCCACAATGCTGTTTATCAACACATACTTTTGAAGGCCAGTGGCCACCGGGGCCACAGGAGATTCAGGAACAGGTCCTTTTTCTTGTCGATGAGCAGAATTCAGTTTCATGAGGCTAAGGCACCTTTTCCTGCAGGCTGTCAGCCCCTGGGGAGGCCTCTTAGCTCTGTCCTAGAGACACCCTAGAAACAGGCCCTGTCTCATCATGCCAAGTCTGTATCTTTTCTTCTGCCACACCTCTGCCTGAGACCACAGCCAGCCATGATCGTCTAACTTTCAGCCTAACTTGCTTTATTTGTGTGTGTGCATATGTGTGTTTGTGTGTGTGAGCGCACACATGTATGCGCGTGGGTGTCCTCACTTTTTTATTTTTTTGTGTTGCTGTTTGCTTGCTATTAAACTAGTTTTGCATTGCATTGGAGTAACTGGTGAGAGTTCATTATTAAATTAAAATGCAGAACTCTAATGCCAAAGAAATGTTTATAAATAAAATAAAGCTGATATTTTGCTGGGGGTGAGTTGTAAGACATCATTGCTGTCTGGTGAAAACTGGATACTAGCCTTCAATACTACAGAAAAGATTTACATTTCATTCCAACTTATTTTATTTTTTACACACACATATAGATTTTTCATGGATATATATGCATGATATGCATTTGTGTATGTCTGTATACTTCTGTGCACTCAGGTTCATGGACATGTGGAGATCAGAAGTCAACTCCAGGCATTAGTACATGCCATCTCTACCAGGTAGATTCTGGGACAAACTCAGGTTGGTGGTCCTTCTTACTGGCCTTTCTTTGGGGACAAGGTCTCTCATTGATCACTGATTTAGCTAGACTGGCTAGCCACCAATCTCAGTGATTCTCCTGTCAATGTTCCCAGCACTGGGATCACAGACACATGTCATCATACCTGTTTTCAAGGGGGATAATGTGTGTGTATATATGTGTATGTGTGTGTGTATGTGTATATGCATGTGTATATGTATATATAAGTATGTGTATATGTGTGCATATGTATATTTATGTGTGTATGTGTGTATATGTGCGTATTTGTATATATGTGTGAATTTGTGTATGTTTGTGTGTATGCATGTGTGTATGTGTGTATATGTGTATATGTGCATACATGTATGAATGCTCACGAGCTGGTACACATACATGAGTATGTGTGCATGTATGTGGATGCCAATGACAGGTATCTTCCTTCCTCCCTCTCCACCTTATTTCACTGAACCAGAACCTCACCAGTTCAGCATGATGGCCAGCAAGCCCCAGAGATCCTCCTGCGTTTTCACACTGGAGTTATGAACACATGCCACCATGCCATGGTTTTTCTATGAGTGTTAGAGATCTGAACTCAGGTCCTCATGTTTGCACAGATAGCATTTTACCGACTGAGCCACCTCCCCAGCCCCTGTATGATTCAGTGGAGCCTACCTGGATAATCTTCTTGTGTAAAAATCCTAACTTGATTGCATCCACAAAGTCCCTTTTGCAGATTAAAAATTCATATCAGAGAACAAACTCTTAGGCTCTGGGTATTAGAAAGTGGACGTTCTTAGGGCCCTGTTACTCAGCCTTCTTTAGTCAGGCTAGGATATTTGTTCATCTTCCACGAGATGTTACACTGAAGTAATAAACGTTGACCAGACAAATCACGTGACAGGGTGTAGTGCGCTAAAGCTAAAGCAAGTGCCAGCTGGGCATTATACAAGCAAGACAAAGTGCTGTCCCCAGCAGTTTGCGTCAAGCCATCCATCAGATGCATGGAGTAATTAATGTTCACATGGCTTTGGGAATGCAGCTATGTAAGAGCTGACACAACAGGACCCATTCAGCTTGCCTTCCATGCTCCAGCCTTTCCAGGGGCCATTAGGAACTTTATGGAGCTTTGTGAACTTCATCTGCCAGTCCTCCCAACCAGTGTGGATTAGTTCCCCAGCTCAATGGCTCTCAAGCAGTTTAATGCAGTTCTGCATCTTGTGGTAACCCTAATCATAAAATTATTTTGGTTGCTACTTCATAACTGTAATTTGCTCCTGTTATGAATTGTAACATAAATATCTGATATGCAGGATATTTGATGTTTGGTCCCCGTGAAAGGGTCGTTTGAACCACAGGTTGACAAATGTTCCATGCTTTAGACCCTTGCCCTTGGCTAACTCTGTTCACACCGGCTGTTCCCCCAGCCTGCATGACTTCCCACCTCCCTGAAGCCCCAGAGAACAACACCTGAGAGCTCTGGGAATCCAGACGCTTAGTCCCCACCCAGACCAGCTGAAACCAAGTCAGCTTTATAATACAGTCCCACAGAAGGCTGGGGGTGGGGGTGGGGAAGTTCAGCCAGTAAAGCTCAGTTGTCAAAGTATTTGCCCTGCAAGCATGAAATGCTCCCCAGACATATGTAGAAAGCAGGGTGTGTTGGTGTGGGCCATTAATCCCAGCCGAGCAAGATCTGAGGTAGAGACAGGAGGACCCTTGCAAGCTTGCAGGCCAATGAGCTGGGCACATGTGGCAGACTTGCCGGCAATGAGAAACCCTGTACCAAACAAAAGGTAGGGTACACCTGATACTCCTGAGGTGGAGAACACTTAAGGTTGTTCTAACACACACACACACACACACACACACACACAGGGGTTTGTTTCTGAGTACTTAAAGGCCCCTAACTCTTGTCAGGGGTCTTCTGGATGGTTCGTCTTATCACTCATCCTTACTGCTCTCCATTCTTTGCTCCCCTTATATAACATCAACTTACAAATGAGGGAAAAGGTGGATGGAACATTTGCTTTCCTGAGACTGGTTTTGTTCACCTGATATGATCACCTCCAATTGCATCCATTTCCTTGTAAATAATGTGACTTCATTCTTTATGGTTGAAAGAAATTCATTCCACTGTGTGTATACCACATTTCTTTACCGACTCCAAACGTGCATGTACAGAAGGATGGGGCAGAGCAAGGAGGACAATACACTTGATAGACTATATGATGTGTATGATGGCCCCTTTCTTCTCTTCCTTCCTTCCTAAAAGTGCGGGTTCCATTCCCAGCATCTATGCAAAAGAGCTGCTCATGACAGCATGGACTTGTGTAACCACTGTGCCAAGGAAGGAAAGACAGCCAGATTCCTCAAGCTTGCTGGGTAGCGGTCCAGCCAATTGGTATGAAGGCAAGAGGAAAAGAAGGAGGAGGAAGAAGAAAAGGAGGAAGAGAAGGAGACTGTGAGAAGAGAACGGAACTCAAGCCAGGCTCACACAACCATGGAGGCCCTACAAGTGCCCAGCAGCTGCTGTGTTGACTCTCTGTCCCTGGTCTACCCACTGCCAAGCTAGGACTTGTAACCCACAGGCAATTACAATATTTGTTTTATTTGGAAGCCTCCAAATTATGTTTAAAAATACTTCTGGGTTTCCTTCCGAAGGCAGGTTGGGGAAGAGTCTGGGATGAGGGGAACCACAAAGCCCTGACTGAGAGCAGAAGGAGGGAGACTGAGCCCTCCAGAGATGCTGTTTCCAGCTGTGCCAGAGAGATGCAGAAGGAGGGAGACTGAGCCCTCCAGAGATGCTGTTTCCAGCTGTGCCAGAGAGATGCAGGTGGGGAAGCAGGAGAAAAATAAACTTTTAAGCCTCTCTAGGAGATGGGGAGAAAACCAGAACATGGGTGGGCCTGGGAGCCCTTCGCGCCCACATTTGAGGAAGAAAGAAGTTTCATTTCAGTAATTGTGGGTCTTTCTCAGAACAGCAATTCTTATGTATGCTTCTAAATTATACACTAGAGTTAAGTGTGGGGAACATCACCCAGGACTGATGCCTAACTTTGCCCTCTCTGAGCCAGCTTCGGATGGGCCTTGTAGTACCTGCTGAAGTGACATCGCTGAGCCCGGACACTCAAGAGTGGCCCAAGCAGCACAAGGTAAGTACTGAAGCAGGCACGGTGACTCTTCTGAGACCCCAGCACTCGGGAGGTGGAGGCAGGGGGATCAGAAGTTCAAAGTCATGTGCAGCTACATACCAAGTTGGAGGCTATCCTGAGCTACATGGAACCTGTCTCAAAAGACAAACAAAACAAAACAAAACAAACCCAATACATTCCTCTGAGTAGACACAAGGTCCCACCCCTAACTAAGAAGCCATTGGGAATTAATTCTTGCTGGGAAAGGAAAAATTAGTTTTTCTCCAATATAATGTCACTGGGTATATCAACCATATCACAGGGTGGGCCAATACCCAGTAGTAGTAGTAGTAGTGGTAGTAGCGTTTGTTGTTGTTTTGTTCTTCTGTGCTTTTTTTTCCTGTTTTCTTTTGATACTTTTGTCTTGTGTGTGTGTGTGTGTGTGTGTGTGTGTGTGTACTAGTTTTGATTCGGGGTTTGTTTGAGAGAGAGAGAGAGAGAGAGAGAGAGAGAGAAAGAGAGAGGAAGCTTGCAGCCAGGTGGGTATAGAGAATCTGGAGGATCTGTGAGAGAAGACCATGCTTAAAAATATTATGTAATTAAAAGGAAAGAAATATGTGAACAGGCTCAGCCATTAAAGTCTGGCTTCACATCAAAAAAATTACAAGGAATATGTATATATGTATTAATTAGCCAATACTTTTAGTAATTTTGTTATAATCAATATGGATTCAAATAAGTGTTTGACCATTGTAAAAATGCATTCCTCTTTTCGACAAGAACTAGTGAGATACTCTATCCTGCTGTGAGCTCACTGTGTAGAAAGGGCTGACCTTGAATTCTGATTCTTCTGTTTCCACTTCCTGAGTTCTGGGATTATGGACAAATGCCAGCACACCCAGTTCATGCCAGTTTACAGGGTGCTGGGGATGGAGCCCAGGGCTTCATGCTCGCTGAGCTACATCCCCTGTCCCCACAATGCATTTCTGACAGATGTGTTTCCCAGCGGTAGCTCTGGGGGGCTGCTTACTCAGAGTCTCGAATTTAAAAAGCAGTAACATCTGCAAGAACTCCTCAAAGGTCTGAAGAAGACCGATATACGCCCCTCAGTGCACACCTGCTTATCTCCGGAAGTCTGTCTCCTATGCCCACTAACTGTGACGCTTGGCATTTCTCAACCCTGGGTCCTGGGCTCCTCCTCTTTAACAAGGAGCAAATAATGGAACCTCTCACAGAGCAAGGGAGAAATGCAAGAGAAACATCATAAGGTACGTAAAGAAGTAAGAAATCAATAAACACCAGTGACCACACTGTTACATTTTAAGCTGTTAAATAGCTTCTATGGTAAAGGAATTCAGTTCTGAAATAAACTGCCAACACCAGACAAGGGAGATTTGGTGAAAAGAAGCACAAGGACCTGGGTTTAATCACTGGAACCAAGGCAGAAAGCCCACCATGTTGGTTCCTGCTTATAATCTTGTCCCTGGTGAGATGGGAGTTGGAAATGGGCCAACTTGCCTGGCCTAAGTGTCCAAATTCACCCCATCTCAAACAAAAAGTGGAAGGCACCTGAGGTCTGAAACCACAGGGTTGTTCCCTTACCTCTATAGGCACACACTCTTACACACACACGTACACATACACAGGCACACAGGTGTGCACTTGTGCACATATACATAGAACCATAAATTGAAACAAAAATAAGTTTAAGTCCATCTGGCTGAGGTTGTGCATGGATGTGAATGTCCTTAACCCCTGCACACATCCCTGCCCACTGCTTACCCCAAGTGATGGTTAACATCGAGTGTTACCTGAACAGGATTTAGAATCACCTAGAAATAAACTTCTCGTCTCATTTGTGAGAGATTTTCTGGATTAGGTTAGACTCTGGGCATGCCCATTGGGGAGTTCCTAGATTGGGTTAATTGAGGAGGGAAGACTCACTCTAAATGTGGGTGGCACCTTCCCGTGGGCCAATGTCCTGGATTGAGTGAAAAAGGGGCAGAATCTCAAGCAGCTGCATCTCGCTCTCTTTACTTCCCGATTATGGATACACTATGACCAGCTGCCACACAATTATACACACACACAAATCATAGGTTATACCTTAGAACTCTTCCTTCCTTAAGTTTCTTTTGTTGGCATGAGTTGTATGCAACAACAGGAAATGTAACTAAAGACACTGTTTGTCATAGTGCATGCTGTGGTCCGTCACCCCTTCTATAGTCTCTGGAGGCTCCCTTTCCTTGGCCCAGCACCTTACTCTTCCTTGGCTTTCTTCTGAGCTCTGATAGCCTATTCTTCCATACCAGGGTTTGTGTCTTGGGGCTCCTTCCTTGGCTGAATCACCTTTAGTGGGTGCTGGAAACTGCAGAGATAATGCTCAACCTGGGTATACTGACTTTTCTAGATGCATGCGTACCTATGATAAAGTTTAATTTAGAACTTAGGGGTAGGGGAGATGGCTTAGTTGGTGGAGTGTCTGTCACCAAACACGAGGACATATGATAGAAGCCAGGTGTGGCAGTATGTGCTTTTAATACCAACACTAGGGAGTCAGTGAGGCATATTCCCAAGACTCAATGACATGTGCTGTGACACTGCCAACACATATAGGCACATACATATACATGCATGCATGTGCACAAATACATGCATACAAATAACTAAATGTAATAATAAACATTTCAAAAATGTGAATTAGAATTGGGCTATGGCTCATTTAGTAGAGTGTGTGCTCAGCAGGCATGAAGCTCTGGGTTTCACCCCCAGTGCTTCATAAACCTTGTGTGGTGTTCTTGCAATCCCAGCACTTAGGAAGAAGAAGCAAGAGTATCAGAATTCAAGGTCATCTTTGGCTATAGAGTAAGTTCAAGGCCAGCCCAAGATATAGGAGACTTTGCCTCAAAAATAATTTAACTCCCAAACATATTTTCAGACCACGATGGGTAACTGAAATCACAGGAGAAAGGGAGAAAAACAGAATGGCAGCCGATGGGAGGACATTATCACCTGTGTCCACACAATGTTCTTATGACCAGTGCTACTGTTTATCTCTTAGCCTCTTTTATGCTGCCATCTCCACACAGACCCAAACATACAACTCTCTGGCCTATTATAAGGGTTTGAAAGTGGCCTGAATCCATTGTTTTCCTTGCTCGAACCCCAGATCAGTGGCCTTTGTGAAATGAGCAGATAATTGCTCCCCGACCCGACTCATGCCACCCCAACCTTTCTAAAAAACTTCCCATGTCTCATCTCTGCCACCAGCCTCATTTGGGCTTTCCTTCCTGGCTTATCTTCCTCCATAGTAGCTGGAAAGAGTAAGATAGGGCCTCATGTTTTCTACCCCTGATGAGTCTGTTCACATTTGTATACCGTTCTTTGATTTGTTTATTTATTGTTGTGGTTAGTATGTGAAAAGTCCCCCCACAAGCTCTCAAGTCGGAACACTTGATGCCCAGTTATACTGTGGAAATACTACAGAAGATTATGGGATCTTTAGGAGGTGGAGCCTCCTTGGGAGGAAGTGATTCACTGGGGGTTGGGCCTTGAGGTTTGAGGGTCCAGATCAGCTTCCTGTCCATTCTCCACTTCTTGTTTGAGGACACAAAGAGATCAGCTGCCTTGGACATCTTCTACTGTGTTTTCCCTACCACAATGAGCTATATGAATTCCTTCTTAAACTGGGAGCCCAAACAATCCCTTCCACCCTTAAACTACTTCTGGCAGCTGTTGGTAATGCAACTGAGAAACAGACACGTTTTTTGTTGGACTGTTTGCAGAGGTAGAGGGCCCTACGCATGCTGGGTGCTCCACCACCAAGCTCTATTGCCAGCTCTGACTCACTGATTCTTTTAATAAAAAGCCTTTCTGACTTTGTTTTGGTAGTTAATTTCTCTGAAATGTTTGTGTTTTGTTCCACATACATTTGTAGCTGAGGATAAGCAACAGAAGAAGAAGCCAAAGCAGCATCTATGCCCAACACAGAACAAGTGAGGAAGAATGTCTGTCATACAGCAAACCGCAGCACCAGTCATAGCTGCCAAGTTAGGGAACCAATTTGAGTGTCCATCAACAGGGGAATAGGTAAGGAAAAACGTGATGGTAGATAGATAGATGATAGGTAGGTAGGTAGGTGACAGATTAGATAAATAGATGATTGATAGAGGATAGATAGATAGATGATAGGTGTTTTTATCCATAAAGAAGAATAAAGTTAAATCATTTGCAGCAAAATGGGTAGAACTGGAAGAAATCATTTTAAGAGAATTAAGTCATTCCAGAAAGACAAATACCGTGTTTTCTCTCATCTGTGGGTCCTAGACTTTTGACATACCTACACTCATATATGTACCAATGACATGAAAGTAGAAGGGAAACTGAGGAACAAAGGGGAGTGGCAGGAGGGTGCAGGGAGGACAGGTCAGGTATTGAGATCTGGGGGAATATCTTCAAAATACATCATATGCTTGCAAAATGGCCTATATCACCCTGTATACTGCTACTTTTTAAAAATGTTCTTTATTACATTTATGTATTGGGTGCACACATGTGCCAAGGTCATGTGTGGATGTCAGAGAACAAGTGCCAGGGACTGGTCCTCTCACCATTTCAGTCCTGGGGATAGAACTCAGATCCTCAGGCTCAGTGGCAAATGTCTTTACCTGCTGAGCCATCCTGAAGGTCCAATACACACACACACACACACACACACACACACACACACACACACACACACACACGGTAAGGTGTCGAGTTATATAGCTGGCCTAAAACCTAATTTGCTATGTAGATCAGACCAGGTGTGAACTCACACAGACCTGCCTACCTCCAGATCCTGAGTACTAGAATATGAAGAAGAAGAAGAAGAAGAAGAAGAAGAAGAAGAAGAAGAAGAAGAAGAAGAAGAAGAAGAAGAAGAAGAGAGGGAGGGAGGGAGGGAGGAGAGAGAAAAGAAGAGAAGAGAAGAGAAGAGGAGAGGAGAGGAGAGGAGAGGAGAGGAGAGGAGAGGAGAGGAGAGGAGAGGAGAGAGAAAGAGAGGAAAGAGAAAGGAAAGAAAAAAGAATGAATTTCAGGGGCTGGAAAAGTGATTCAATAGTACAGAGTATAGCTTCCGTTTCAAGCACTCACCAAGCAGCTCACAACTGTCTATAATGCCAGTTCCAGGAGATCTTTTACCCTCTTTCCTTCTGGCCACCAGGGGTACTGCATACACATGGAGTACATACATACAGGCACACAGACATACACATAAATTTTAAGAAAAGGAATAGAATGAAGGGCATGCTGAAGGAAAGCCAGCTTTGGAGGAGCTGCAGTGAAAGAATCAGAGAGTTAAATCCTTGAAATAAGAATTTATTCATTTTAAGTAATTGTATCTAATTTTACACATTTAAATAAAAAGTTTGTGTAAAGCTAGCATACATTTTGCCTCAAAGTTTCTCTCTAGTGTTTTGTGTGCAGGAAATGAAAACTAAATGTAGCTGTTTGAGTTGAGCTATCTCTTAGATGCTTTCCTAGCACTGTCTGGCCATATCCTAGTGGGATTTGGTTATGGGGAAGAGGATGTGGTAGGGACCAGAGCTGGAGAATTTCCAGGCACATTCCCATCTTAGCAGGTGAGAAACAAAGCATACGGGTGTTCAAGAAGTGTTCTAAGCACTAAATGGAGGACATATAATTTAAGTTTACATCAATTCAAAAGGCTTTGCATAGCAAAGGGGACAATGTCCACAGTGAAGAGGGGACATGCAGAGTGGAGAGAGTCTTTGCCAGCTGTTCATTTAACAGAAGATGAACATTCAGGCTATGGAAGGACCTCAAGGACCTTTACAGCAAAAGAAGAGATGAGTCAACTGAAATGGGACAAAGAATTCTCTCACAAGTAGGGAGAAAAGAGAGCACTTCCCTGTAGTTGTGAGGACCCAAAAATCATCATTTTGGCACTCGCCTATATATGTGAGTGGTAGACATAGATAAAGCCCATAGGCAAAGCTGTTGCATTTTTTGGATTGCTGGTTTGCTATTGCTGGATTGCTATTGATGGATTGCTGGATTTCTGGTTGGAGATATCCTGATGACGAAGATTGGGTTTGTCCCAAGGAACCCAGTGTCTTGAACATCAGAAAGTAGCCTAAAGAGGCCTAAGTCCCTTTCCCCTCTAACCTTATTCCTCTCCTATCTAGGGATGGAAGGGATTAGGGTGGAATAAGGGTTGGAAAGGTGATAGGTGTAAGAACCCAATAAATCCAGGCAATAGTGGTGCTCACCTTTAATCCCAGGACTTGGGAGGCAGAGGCAGGCAGATTTCTGAGTTCAAGGCCAGCCTGGTCTATAGAGTGAGTTCCAGGACAGCCAGGGCTATACAGAGAAACCCTGTCTTGAAAAAACTATAATGATTAAGAACCTAGTAGACTTAGTAAGCATTAACACAGACCCCACCTAGGTGACTAGCAGTATGTTTTTGCCAGTCATAACCCAATAGAATCTTTTCCTTACCTCCAGCAAAAGTTCAGAGATAGAAGTGGAGGCATATGTTAAAGCTGGTGACATATGTCATGATAACACATCAGGTTTTCAGTATCTCACATCTAGGTGATTGCATCAGACTTTTGAATGTCCTGTGGCATGGGAAGGGTGTGGGTGATGTATCTGATTGGGCAGAGAAGGGAGGGTAAGAGCCAGGACTGTGATTCTAAGACACCCTGCAGGGGAAGATACTGTAACCGCTGCAGCTGGTCTACCAGGGTGAACCTCAATCCAAATCCAATCTCTCCTTCCTCCACACCATGAAATTAATTTTTCTTAAACCATTGGCTTCATGGTCATTCTCCCTTCTTATACCCATTCATCACGCCACAGTTAATGCTCATGCACTCCTGCATTATTATGACAATAATCCATTGTAACATTGTAACTAATGGTTTCAGTACTGCACCACCAACCTTTAACTGGCTCAGAAGTTAGCCACATCTCCCACTGTGGAGGAGATGAAAATAGAATTAGAGAATCCTTTATTTGGGGCTGGTGAGATGGTTCAACAGGTTCAAAGTTCAAAGGCTCTTGCCACCAAGCCTGACAAGCTGAATTCTATCCCCAGGACTCACATGGTGGAAGGAGTGAGCTGATTCCTAAAAGCTGTTCTCTCGCCTCCGCATGAGCGTCACACCATGGCATGCACACCCGCACCAAAGAAAATAAATAAATAAATAAGGCACAAGACACCACCCCTTTCCTTTTAGCTGCACCATGTGACGATCTGAGGAACTGAGAGTAACTGAAAGAGTCACGATACCATGGGGGACTATGAAGCCTGAAAGTCCCCCAGTGAGGGTTGGACTACTTGAGGATTGTGTCATCAAGCTATGGGTTTAGATGGAGCAGTTGAGACTTGGGGGTGGAGGGTGGGATCACGCAGAAGTCAAGGTGAGGGCTGGAATGTAACAAGTAAACAGGAGTTTGGCAAAGAAAGGGGATTTGGGTATTATAGTCCAAAAGGCAGGACTCTATGAGCTAGTGAGATGGTTCAGCAGACAGAGATGCTTGTCCCCAAGCCTGATAATCTGAGTTTGATTCCTGGGACATATTGTAGAATGAATTCCAAAAAGTTGCCTGCTGATGTCTATACTTACACTATGTGTGTGAACACCAACATACATAAACACAAGGGCACACAAATAAATAAATATAATAATATTGGTGAAAAAAAGATATATAAAAAGGTGCGGGGTCATCAGCTTAGGACAGATGAGGTTATCTGTGGCCAAAATTGGCATAAATACAGTTGACTTTGAAGTCACCAAGTCTAGTCAAGGCAACGCTGTTTAAAACCAGAGAAAGGGGGGCTTCGATGATAGGATAAAAAAGAGGGCCTGAATTTGGTTGATCCCTGAGAACCCTTGTGGCAGGGGGCAGAGAAAAGCTGGGCATGCTGGTATGAACCTGTGATTTCAGTATCAGCCTAGGCTATTTATCAACCAACCAACCAACCAACCAACCAACCAACCAACCAATGGTGGATGATGCCTGAGAAAAGACACCTGAAGAGTTGTTCTTGGTTCTCTATGAGTATTTCTCTCTCTCTCTCTCTCTCTCTCTCTCTCTCTCTCTCTCTCTCTCTCTCAAATAAAATAAAAACAAAGTTTGGGTTTGGGACTGTGGGGATGGCTCAGTAGGTAAAGCCACTTGTGGCAGAGCCTGACAATCTGACTTTAATCCTCAGGACCTATGTGGTGGAAGGAGAGAAACTGATCCCCACATATGTCCTCTGATCTCCAGTCACAAAAATGAGCCACCTGACATTGGTGCTAGCAACTGAGCCTAGTCCTCTGCAAGAATAGTGTATACTCTGAGCCCACTGGGGCTGGGGATTTAGCTCTGTTGACTTAAGCTTGCCTGGCGTGGAGAGCACTGGGTTGGGACCTCAACACCAGTAAATCTGACTCGGTGGCCCACATCTGTAAACCCAGCAAAGGAAGGTGAAACAGAGTGAACCAAGATCAAGATTCACCTCAGCTCTATAGAAAGTTCCAGGCCAGTCTGGGCTACATGAGATTCTGTCTTGAGAAAACAAAGATTAGAACAACACCTCAACAGTCTTCAAAAGTCTGGCATACGACAGATCTAGAGCCTGCTCAGTGCATGTGTTGTTCTGGGAAGATCAAAGTTTGGGATCTGTAAAACTCAGGCCCAGTGGTCTTGTAGCTGCGAAGGATGCCCTGGTGAGGAGTTGGCAGGCCTGCTCCACAGTGATTACCACTCTTAATCATGCATATGTGTGTGGGTGTATCCAGGTGCCCAGGGATGCCAGAGGCGTCAGAGCCCTTAGAAGGAAATTATAGATAGGGCTGGAAACTGAACTCTGGTTCTCTGCAAGAGCAGTGCACGCTCTTAACCACTGAGCCACTATCTCTCTAGCCCTAGACTCGTTCCTTAAAGGCAGCAAGACCCACCTTGTGTCCTACTGACCTCATTCATTACTTATGTTTGACCATATCCCTTGTCCTCTCCTTGACCTATACTTTCCATAAAGAAAGTGATGAGAGCAATCTAACTCAGTGTGCAACACTGTTAAGTATTCCGTCAGAAGTCCACAGATATATGTATTTCTCTGTGTGTGTGTGTGAGAAAGAGAGAGAGAGTTAAGAATAAGCAGTGAGAACCTTTTAGAGAAGGTTATCAATAATGACTTCTATTGAATCTAATAACAAAAGATGATTGGGTTTTATTAGATGCCACTGCCTTTGCATTTCATGTATGGTAATTCATTTTTACTTATATTTTATAAAAGCAATGGTTCACTGGGGATAGAGATAGAATTCTGCTACTTGCCTAGCATACACAAAAACCCTGCTTTTAATCTCCGGCACTGTGGCCGTGTATGTCTGTAACCCCAGTAAGTGCAAAGAGGACACACAGTAAGAAGTTCCACTTCATCCTTTGCTACACAGCAAGTATTAGGTCAGCCTGGGCTAAGGTGACCCTGTGTCAGAAAAAAAAAATGGATCAAACAAACAAAAAGTATAGGGTCACAAATGATCAGTCCAGTAGTTGCAGGATAATTGGAGGGTCATGGTGGGTTTTACATGGATGCTGTGTGGGAATGGTGCCTGTCCAGATGGAAACTCTGCTACCCAGTAGACTCTCCTGGGTGCTGGAAAAAAAAAGTCTACATTGATATACAGAGATGGAAACCTCAATGGTGTGTATAGCTAGCTCAGCTGTTAAGAATGCTAATACTCTTCAAAAACACCGTGGTTCCGTTCCCAGCACCCACTTTGAGCAGCTCCCAAGTGCCTGCTACTCCAGCCTCAGGAGCTCCAGCACCCTCTCTGGCCTCCAAGCCCCATCCCCCCCACCGTATGTAAATACCTCTCTGTAAGTCAACACCAGAGGCTTATTGGTCTGGGCATTTTATGTGTTGACCTTTTCCACAGAAGCTTGGAAAATCTCTGCCCATGTTTATAGCATGTAGATCAGCACCTAAAAGGCACTGTCAGGCATGCTTCTGGTGTTCAATAAGCAGTTGCCGAGGGCTGCCGGCCTGCTTCAGTGGCGCATTCAACCTATAGACGTTGATTGGGCACGGTGATGTTGAAGATTGCTATCCCCGACTACTTGTTAGCAACATCGAGGTGTTCTTAGTAACTGCAGACACTCCACCACCATCAACCCCCACTCTCATTTAACTGACCATGGTAGAAAAGGATGAGATTCCCTTTTGTAAAATGTGTGTGTGTGTGTGTGTGTGTGTGTGTGTGTGTGTGTGTATGCTACTGAGCTATGTGAGTGTTCTCATTACATTTATTTTGAGTGTGGGTGCACATTTATGCCACAGAGTAAATGGTCTAGGGCATGATGAAATAATGACTTGAGAAACACCATGACTTTGTCTTCATCAGGTTTTCAGAGTCATTTGTGAACATACTTTTTCTTCTAACTTGGGTTGTGTGTGTAGGGGGTGCATACATGTGAGTACATATAGGCGGGTGTGTGTGCCTGTGTGGGCATGTGTGAAAGTCAGAGGTTGACTTTGGTCTGGGTTCTCTATTGCTCTCTGTCTTATTATTTGAGACAGGCTCTCTTACAGAACCTTGAGTTTGTCATTTTGGCTAGATTGGCCAGCTGGCTGGCCAGCAAGACCACAGGCTCTTCCTGTCTCTATCCACCAGTACCAGGATTACAAAGGCATATCTCCATGCCCAGTTTTTTATGTGGGTATTAGTGATCTGAACTCAGGTCCTCCTGCTGCATACATGTCAAGCATTTTACCCACCAAGTCATCTCCAAACCTCTATTTATTGGTAGTCCCTTCAAGGGGACACTCTCACATCCTGAACTGTCACACCTAAAGTAATTGAGAACAATACATATTTTACCCTGAAACCTATAAAACTCCCACAAGACCATGTTTATCATTTGTGTAATGGACTCTTAAGATTTTCTTGTCTATTCTAGTTCTGTTTCACTTTTTTTTTCTCTAAAAATGCAGGTCATGTACAGTTCTCCAAATTGATCCCACAAATTAAGTCACCATCTTAAAAACAGAAAATATTCTGGACATGGTGGCACATGCCTTTCATCCTAGCTTTTGGAATGCAGAGCCAGGTAGAACTCTGTGAATCTGAGGCTAGCTAGTTTGATCCAAATAGTAAGTTCTTAAATAGTCAGGGCTACGCAGGGAGACACAGTATCAAAACAAACAGACAAACAAACAAACAAACAAACACCAAAACAAACAAACAAAACTCCCAAACAAATCAAAAAGGAAAATTCTTGTGTGGTGTTTTGAATAGGATTAGTCTCCACAGGCTCATATATCTAACTGTGTGGTCATTAGGGAGTGGCACTACTTGAGAGGGATTAGGATACTATTGGGATTGGCCTTATTGGAGTAGCTATGGCCTTGTTGGAGGAAGTGTGTCATTGGGAGTGTCAGAGGTTCATGTCAGGCCCATGAGCTTTCTTTCTGCTGCCTGAGGATTCAGATGTAGAATTCTCTAGTTACTTCTCCAGCACCGTGTCTGAGTGCCACCATGCTTCCCACCAGGGTAACAATGGACTAAACCTCTGACACTGGACTCCAGAAATTCAAATAACCCCATTAAAAATGGGGTACAGAGCCAAACAAAGAATTCTCAACTGAGGAATACCGAAGGGCTGAGAAGCACCTGAAAAAAATGTTCAACATCCTTAATCATCAGGGAAATGCAAATCAAAACAACCCTGAGATTCTACGTCACACCAGTCAAAAGAATGGCTTACATCAAAAATTCAGGTGACAGCAGATGCTGGCGAGGATGTCGAGAAAGGGGAACACTCCTCCATTGCTGGTGGGATTGCGAGCTTGTACAACCACTCTGGAAGTCAGTCTGGCAGTTCCTCAGAAAATTGGACATAGTACTACTGGAGGATCTAACAACAACTCTCCTGGACATATACCCAGAAGATGTTCCAACTAGTAATAAGGACACATGCTCCACTATGTTCATAGCAGCCTTATTTATAATAGCCAGAAGCTGGAAAGAACCCAGATGTCCCTCAGCAGAGGAATGGATACAGAAAATGTGGTACATTTACACAATGGAGTACTACTCAGCTATTAAAAACAATGAATTTATGAAATTCTTAGGCAAATGGATGTATCTGGAGGATATCATCCTGTGTGAGTGTTATGGTTTGTATATTCTTGGGCCAGGGAGTGGCACCATTTGGAGATGTGGCCTTGTTGGAATAGGTGTGACCTGGTTGGAGTAGGTGTGTCACTGTGGGTGTGGGCATAAGATCTTCACCCTAGTTATGCACAGAGGACCCTCACCTAATATGCACAGAGGTCTGTCTCTTAGGTACACGGGGGTCTTTCCACTGGACCCAGAGTTGGTGTATTAGAGATAGTATAGCTGAGGGTTCTTCCTCTGCTTCACAGAGATGGAATTACAGGTGGGCCTCCACACTAAGCCAGAATTTACATTGGTGTTGGGGATCCAAATGTACAATAGGATGAGTTCATACGCACTCATGTATGTGTGTGTGTGTGTATGTGTGTGTGTGTGTACATGAACATGTATGCATATGTGTGTAGAGTCCAGAGGCCAGCTTTGGGGTGTTTTTCCTTACAACAGCTGTCAACTCTGTTTGTGAGACAAGATCTCTCACTGGGACTTGAGGCTTGCCAAGTAGGCTAGGCTGGCAAGTTGGTAAGTCTGAGAGATCTTAAGGTCTCCAGACCTCCAGAGCTCAGATTACAGTCACACACCACCAGCTTTTTGGTGGGTCCTGGAGACTGAGCTTGGGTCTTCACTCTTTCATGACAAACACTTTACCCAACAGAGCCAGCTCCTCACTCAGCACCAGCTGCCCCTTAGTAGTTTCTGGCTGTGTTTTCAGACAGGGTCTCCCTATGCATCCCCGACTGACCTGATTTCAATATGTAGACCAGACTGTCCGCAGACTCACCTGCCTACTTCTGCTTTCCAAGTGCTGGGATTAAAGGTGTGTATCACCACATCTGGACAACCCCATTTTTTGGTGACAGGAATATATGTATTCCATACGGGCCTCAGATTCACTGTGGATCTGACCATAAGCTTGATCTGTTCTCCTTATGTCCATCCCTCAGGTCTGAGACTATAGGGATGCACAAGCCATGCAGATTTTACACTGTGTATTGAACCCAGGACTTTGTGACTGCTATGTAGGTAAACACTTTACCTACTAAGCTATACTTGGTTTAATCCAATTATTGACCCAACCTGTGACATTTTTGTCTGTTTATTTGTTTTGTTTTGTCTCAGTTTTTCAAGTCAGGGGTTCTCTGTGTAGCCCTGGCTGTCCTGAAACTCACGCTGCAGACCAGGCTGGCCTCGAACTCTCAGAGGTTCATCAAGCTCTGCTTTGGTATGCACTGTCTCAGCATGGGCCACCACCATCAGATCTGATGACACATTTTTTGGCATGGTGTGTGTGTGTGTGTGTGTGTGTGCATGTATCAGTATACATTCACGTGTGCAGATGATGTACATGCATGTGACAACCTTGGATGTCATCCACAAAGAGGCTATCTGCCATAGTATCTTTAAATGGGCTAAAGTTTACCAATTAGGCTGGCTGGCCAATGAACCTCAGAGATCCACCTGTCAGTGCTAGGGTTATAGGCATAGGCCACCAAACCTAGAATTTTGTGTGTGTGCGTGTGTGTGGGGAGCTTCTGGAGATCAAACTTAGGTCTTCACATTTGAAAGGTAAGCACTTCACTGAATTAAACATCCTCTGAGCCCTAAAAAATCCATGTACCATATATGCTTCTTCACCTCAGAAGCTTAGGCAACAAAATTACGTCATTTTAATATAGGCGTTTTTAAGTTAAGTTTATATCGTTTTGAGCTGTCCCAGCAAATGGGGTCTAATTTTCCTTTCTAGTCACTGCTTTGGCTATCCTCACTGACCTCAAGGTGTCTCTCTGTCTCTCTGTCTTTCCTGGCACTGGAAATCAAACCTAGGCTTTCACTCTTGCTAAGTAAGTTCTTGACTACTGAGCTATGTGAGTGTTCTCATTACATTTATTTTGAGTGTGGGTGCACATTTATGCCACAGAGTAAATGTAGAAGTTTGGAGGACAAGTCGGGGGAGTCTATTTTCTCCTTCTACCATGTGGGTTCTGGGATAGTACTCCAGTCATCAGGCTTGGTGGCAAGTACCTCTCCCCAGGGTGCCATCTCAGCCACTGAGCTCCTTCTCCTTCCCCATCTCCCTCTGCCTCTGTATCTCTATTCTGAAATAGGATCTCACTCAACTTCTCAGCCTGCCCTTCAACTCATCCTACACTTCAGAAGTTACGGCTTGAGTTTGTGATCCGGAGTTGTGTTACTCATTTATTCTGAAGAGGTTCTTCCAAGTCACTGATGGTAGGGTAGCTTATGAGTCAGCTATAACACCCAGTCAAAGACTCTCCAGCCCTGTTGGTGCATGGAGCCACTGCCAAGAACCAGGAGGCTGAGCTTGGATGTACAGGAAGAACAAACGCCTATTACCTCCAGGGCCTAGCTACCCGGGTTACAAGTCTTGCCATCAGCTACCAAGTCTAAAAGGCCCAGTCATCTTTGCCAACTAATTGTAAGTGAGGACAGAGCCCTTGCTCTTAACCTCTCAAAGCACAGCCAAGGGCAGACTGCAGACACAGGAAAAAGTCACAGTCAAGAGCAGTGTCTGCCAATATCCAGTAATGTTTGCCAGTTCTAAGGTGAAAAAAAAAAAAAGAAGTCTTGCAACTCCCAACTGTTTAATTATCTTAATTACATTTCTTAGGTACAGGATTAGATTAGGTATAAAATATGTATTCACAATATTCCTATATCTATAAAATGTAAGCAATATATAAACTGAACCAAAAAGTGTAAAACTCTATTACTATTATGTATGTAACACGACAGATAATGTTTTGCTGACATGAAATTGTCTATTGGGATGGAACTCACGGCTATGGTTATAACTAGGGCCAGATGTAAAGGCAAATGCAGTGCCTGGTTAACATCATTCAGAAGAGGCATGGAAACACATGAATTGTTTTAAAGAATATAACTTAAACGAGAGCAGAAATGTACTTCTCTCTCAAAGAGAACCTGTAAGTACAGGAGCACCTTGTCTGCCAAGTCCATACAGGGCCCAGAGTCTCTTGCTCACCACAAATTTAGTGAAGTAAAATCTGCATTTTAAAACTAATTCTTGCCGGGCCTGGTGGCGCACGCCTTTAATCCCAGCACTTGGGAGGCAGAGGCAGGTGGATTTCTGAGTTCGAGGCCAGCCTGGTCTACAAATTGAGTTCCAGGACAGCCAGGACTACACAGAAAAACCCTGTCTCGAAAAACCAAAAAAAAAAAAAAAAAACCAAAAACAAAAACAAACTAATTCTTGTAGCAGAAGATGACCTAATCGGCCATCATTGGGAAGAGAGGCCTTTGGTATTGCAAAGATTACATGCCCCAATATAGGGGAATGCCAGGGCCAGGAAGCGGGAATGGGTGAGTTGGGGAGCAGGGGAGGGGTGTAAGGGACTTTTGGGATAGCATTTGAAGTGTAAATGAAGAAAATATCTAATAAAAATTGTTTAAATAAAAACCCTAATTCTTATATTTTAAAAATTATCATAAGTGTATGTTCGTGTACATGTGTTCTGTGATGTGCACGCCTTGTGGCACGTCTGTGGGGGTCAGATGACAACTTTCAGGAATCAGTTCTTTCCTTTTACCATGTGGGGTCCTGGGATTGGACTCAGGTCATTATGTTTGGTTGCAAGTGTCCTTACCTGTTGAGCCATCTTGCCAGCCTAGAACCTGCATTTTAAACAAGATGTCCAGGTGATAGATATACAGATTAAAATTTGAGAAGCAGGCTGGAGAGATGGCTCAGTGATTAAGAGCACTGACTGCTCTTCTGAAGGTCCTGAGTTCAAATCCCAGCAACTACATGGTGGCTCACAACCATCCGTAATGAGATCTGACGCCTTCTTCTGGTTCGTCTGAAGACAGCTACAGTGTACTTAGATATAATAATAAAGAAATCTTTAGGCCAGGGACCAGAACGAGCGGGGTCGACTGGAGTGAAGAGAGGTCCTGAATTCAAAATTCCCAGCAACCACATAATGGCTCACAGCCATCAGTACAGCTACAGTATACTCATATACATAAAGTAAATAAGTAAATAAATCTTTAAAAAGAAATTTGAGAAGCATGAATGTATTTCCCAGTTTATTCTTCATTGAGCAAATATGAAGATGGGGCATGGTCTAAAGCTTTGTTTTGTTTTTGTTAAGAGAGGGTCATGCATAGCCCAGGCTGATTTCAAACTCAGCCTGTAGTGAGAATCACCTGGAATTTCTGATCCTCCTGGTTCCATGTCTCGAGTGCTAGAATCTCACACATGGGTCATCATATGGGGTCTTAGGCTATCCTGAGGATCCAACCCAGGGTTTCACACACTTAAAGCAAGCATCCTACCAACTGAGCCGCACAGCCTGTAAAGCAACTGTCCCCCTTCACTTTCTCTTCCTCTCTTAGACAATTCCTTGCTCCTTCTTTTTCAGGAATGCAGGAAAGTAGGTGTAAGATGAACGTAGAATTTTCTAGGGATGACAGTGAGTATTGGTAACATTAAAGGGCCTATCTAGGTGATTTCCACTATGAAGGCTGTGTTTGGGAACTTACTCTGTTTATGTGAAATATGCAGATTAGGCAAACACATAGAGACAGGAAATAGATTCTGACTTGGTAAAGGATTGGGGAGGAGAAAATAGAGAATGACCAGCAGGCGGGGGATGTCTTTGGGGGATTAGTGATGATTAGTAGTGACAGTCTTTAGGTAGAGTCAGGGCTGATGGTGGCACGGCTGTGAATGGCTCACCACGCCTGGCTTTTTACATGTGCTTTGGGGGATCTGAACACAGGTCCTCGGGGTTGCTCAGCAAGAAGTTCACTGACTGACTTTTCTTGCCAGACTATTTTAGGTATTTTCTTGAACCCTACTCACCTGTGATTCAAAAGTTTCGTTCTTTCCCTGCCTTTATTTCCCCCTGCTAGGCACTGTCCTCTGGGATTCTGAGGGCTGCAGAGGGGACTAAGAGCCTTTGCCTTAGGTAATAGCAGTGATCAAATCATGGACTATCAGCAATAACCCACACAGGGCTGAGGGTTGTACAGTAAGATGAACCCTGTGAAGAGCACTAAAGGGATGGTTAAACCTAGAGCCATCTGTGGGCAGAAGGAAGAAATTATTTCTTGGTGCCTGACTCTGGCGAATTCTCTTTGAACTTTTGTTCAAGGATGAATGAATGCTGACCCAGGTGAGATAAGAAGCATTTTAGCAATGCCACGAACAAAGGATTTCAACACGGAGAGCCGGAGGAAAGAATGCATGCTTAGGGAAGAATGAACGAGCGCCAGCTGGAGCTGCCCTGTCTCACCTGGGTTCTGAGTCAGGGTATTGTGTAGCACAGGCTGGCCTGAGACTTTCTGTGTAGTTAAGGACGTTTTTGAACTCTTAATCCTCCTGCCTCAGCCTCCTACATGGTCAAGTGTCCATTACCAGCTGGACAAGGAAGACTAGGAGCAGAATTAGAATGAGAAGAAGTTAATATAAATTGTTGTCTTCCACAGTTTTGAACAGATTTTCCTCATTGGTAAAGTCATTTTGTCAACATGGAGAAAAGGAGCTTTGTATCATATGGGTGTTGGACACTGAGGACCTTGTACATATACTGGGCAAGTGTTCTCTCCTGAGCCCCTTGAACAAACCAACTATCTATTTATCTATTTTGGTTTTTCAAGACAAGGCTTCTCTTTCTAGCCTTGGCTGACCTGGAACTTGCTTTGTATATCAAGATGGCTTGGAACTCACAGAGAGAGATCCACCTTCCTCTGCCTCCCAAATGGCAGAATTAAATGCATTCATCACCACCACCTGGCAAAACATTTTTTATCAATATGGTCTCTAGTGAGGTACAGAGATTGAGATTAAGAACTAACAAGAACCCTGGCCAAAAGGGCATTGCCCACCCCACCCCCTGCCTCCAAGGGGGTAAAAAAGTCAAGGACTTTTGAAGTGGGTCAAAGGGTAAAGGAAAGGAATTTGCTGCCAAGTCTGAAGTTCTGGGTTCAATCCTCAGGACCCACATGGGATTACCAACTCTCAAACCCGTCCTCTGATAAACAGCCAGCCAGCCAGCCAGACAGACAGATAGACACGCATATTTTAGGTGTATACAAAATAAAGAAATGTAGAACAAACAAACAAAAACTAAAAACAAGCAAAGAGGAAATGTGAGGGTCCTCCCAACTTACCCTTCACACATTTGACCCCAGTTGAGGTCACCCATTCTATAGGAATGTTCTATCATCATCAAGTTTGAATTACCCAGAAAATATTAAGAGTATACCGTCCTCAAGGCCATGGCATGATAATACCAACCCTCATTCTTAAAATGATTGAACGACTTTGATTTAAAAAGCAGTGTTCCTTGCACACAGAAAGCACCTATCCTTTGTTTTATCCATGAAACGTCCTTTGCTTAGGCTTTGTTTTCGAGGGCCTTAGTTTAGGAAAACTGATTCAAAACTGCACTTCAAAGTCTATACCCTCTATTAGCACTTAGTTGGGACAACCTGATCCCAGGAAGTCGAGTTTCCCCACTCTGTGCTATTGCCCCTCTTTTGTGTCCCTAGAGTCCGTCAGTAGGTACGTCTTAGAAGAGGGAGGAGGGGCAGAACTGACAGTCAAGGAACCAATCGCTGCCTGGCGATGGGTGTGGCCACAGAGCCACGCCCTCCCCTCCCAACCCGCTAAATCCCGCCTCTCTCGCACCTGTGAGTGCCAGTGCTTCTAGGCAGGCGCCCGCGCTCCGAAACCGGGTAGGAGGCGGGAAGGAGGCGGAACAGGGGGCGTGGCTTCACCTCTCGCGAGACCGCCTCCTGTTGCCGAGGCCGCCGTTCCGGGGCTCTGACTGGCCGGGGGCTGCGCAGCCGCCATGTTCGGTTGCTATGCTGCGGCCTCGGAGATGGGGTGTGCTTGAGAGAGGAGGAGACGGAGGAGGCGGTGGAGGCGAGGGAGGAGGAGGAAGGAGAGGAGGAGGAGAAGGAGGAGGAGGGTGACCGAGGCTCTCCTTTGCACTCTCACACAGAGCCGCCTCCCTGGAGTCACCCGCCGCCTCACGCCGCGCGCGCTTCCCTGCTCCGCGGACGCGACATTGTTCTTTTAAGACTCCCGGGACCTGTCAGAAATCGGGGCTCCGGGACTTGAAAGATACTTGACTTCGGCCCGCGGCTTGCGGGGACCGCGGCACTTTTCGGGGCGCGTGTGAAGGGATTAGCTCATCTCGCCGCGAGGTGCGAGCGCGCGCCTCCCCGCGCACGCCGGCCCCGCCGCAGCCCCGCAGGATGACGGGGTGCCGGCGGCCCGCGGCCGTGGCGCGGCCGCTGTGGCGGCGGCAGTTCGCGGGGCGCTGAGGGCGAGCACCTCGACGCGGACCACGCTCCTCTTTCCCCGGGCCGCGAGCCCGGGGCCTCCTGGCTTTTTGTATTTGGATTTTTTTTCCCTTTCTCCAGCCGGGAGGACGCGGCTGTGATAACGAAGGTAAGAGAGGCGCTTGGGGCGGTTCTTCGCTCGGCCTGCTTGGGCCCCCTTTTGCAGGTCGTGGGCGCGCACCTGAAGCTCGCCGGGCCGGGTGGCCAGACTACCCGATCGACTTCCCTTTTCTTAGTGACCCGGTCCGGGCACTCGAATCTTCCTGGGGTTTACAGTTGAAATCTGCTAGGGATGAGTGCAAGGGAGAAGGGGTGGAATAGATGCGGAGATGAAATGTTCCTAAACTCAAGGTAAGGCTGGGGAATCTTAAGTATTTCGTTTGTGGGATTCTTTTTTCTAATTGTTAATGTTAGGTTAATTGACTCATATAAGCATCTTTATTTTTTCCGCACGCGGTAGGAACACACTCTTCCTTCCATTGAACTTGAAAGTCTCTTGTGACTTGCTAGTATTCTACTTGCTTTTAGGAATCTGTAGTTGGGCCCAAAAAGTTGAGATGTAGAACATCTGAATCCTCCACTTAGATTTTTCATGCTGCTTTGGAATCGTCCCTACCTTCATGATGTTTAGATTCAGTGTGAGTCTGTAGTAAACAGATCGGTGTTTGTGGGGTTTTGTAAAATGTAAGCACAGTGATTTGTGGCTTTCTGGCTTTACATTTTTGTTTCGGTGTCAATGTTTGTTTTATAGTTACTTGCAGGAAAAATGGAGCGTATGATTATCCTTTGTGGACAGGAACTGTTCCTACCAAAGTGTAGACACCCCAATTGTCCCAGGACGATTTCTGAAAGTCAGTTCAATTCAGAGATTTAAGAGAAGCTAGAATGGGGTGGGAGGTGGGATGTAGTTGGATGCATGTATGGATGCATTTGCTGGGGTTTCTTCAGTAATGGAACAATTTACAGTTTCACTGATAATCCATATCCATGTTTCCCTGAAACTTAGGTCAGAGACTTTATGTTTGGCTTTGCATCACAGAGTGACATCAGTGTGGACAAGGACTATGTAGAGGGTTTTAAAAACTGCTTGATCCAGGAGGACTAGTCATACCTAACTTTTGGAATGAGCAATTCAAGAAATACTGAGTGTGTGACCAGATCTTGGGTCCAGATGAAATAACACAGTTATTTGGTAACATTTAAAAGATGGCTGTGGAGGAAAAACAAAAAAAGCTAATGTATCTGACTTGTAAAGTCAGACTAGAAGACTGGAAGGGCAAATACTGCACGCAGCCTTTTGAGAACCCTGGGTTTGTGAACCTAAGTGTGTCAGAGGGGAAAACTTGTTTTCCAAAAGGGGAGGGATGACCTTAAACAATTATTCAGAGTACCTAATAGACTATACCTAGATATATTATTTAAATCTCTAATTTGAGGATTACAAATTCGATGTTCTTTTAAAGAAAAAGTTTACAAGAAGAAGCTTATGAGCTGTTTAGAACCATTTTATTCACTCATAGGATCAGTCATGCCGTCTTTTTTGTCAGAATACAGTTATGCTCCAATTACCACAGAAGCTATTTTTGTGTCTCTTAACATCTTTATGGCATTCTTATCTTTGTTCATATTTTGTCATAGCACATGTGAATGCATGTGGTCTTGATTTCTAAGATCAACGTAGTTATGTATGTACGTGTACATGTGTACATGAGTACTTGACAGTGTTTTGTATTTACCTGCTCCTTAAACATTTGCTAAAAAGATTGTTTTAAACACAAGGAATCATCACTGGTTTAATAGTTTTTCTTAATACTGAGTTGGTTACAGTTTGTTAAGGTAGAAGATCAGAGATTCCTCAAAAGTAGTAACAGATGAGTGAGTATATGAGGTTCTCATCTTGGGTTCCTAATGGCTTCTAGGTGGTGGTAAATTGTGTCAAGTCTTCTCTCCTCCCCCACCATGTCCTAATTGAGTAGCTTTAAAACGTCCCTAGTAACATTGTTGCTTTAAATTTATGACACTAATTTCTAATTTAAGCTAGGCATAACACCAACATCTATTGAACACATTTGCTAAAAATACTTTCTGGGTCGGATGTACTTAGAATGCAGCCTCAGGAAGATTCACTTGAACTGGTCTAGTGTGACCAGTTGTGGATATTATTTTTAAAAGAACTTTAATAAAATTACAGGATCTTATAAATTAGATTTTTATTAGTTTAGGCATAGGTGCCACCTTTTTAGTATATAAAATGAGACAGTAATACATTTATGTGTGATAGCAATAGAAACTTTTTTTCAGATTTTAAGTAAACTTATGTGAACTCTACTGATTCTTAAGTACTCTGGTTTGTACACCTGAAATGTTTTAATTTTATGTATTGCAAATAGAGTTATAAAATGGTATATAGTGTGGATTGTTATTTATTTAGTATTTATGACCTTTCCTTAACTCTGAAGGGCAGACCAGTAGTTAGTTTTTTGAGTAAATTATCTTTAAGGAGTAAAATATGAATTAGATAATTTAAAGGAGATGCTTATTGAGAATACTTCTTTCCTCCTCTGAGAATTTTGTTGTTTAAAAGCAAGAAACCTTAAAAAGCATGTAGAAGTCTAGTTTTGTTTGGTAGATGTTTAAGGGCAAATGGTTTAAAGGTCTGTTTGAATTCTTCATATTAGGAATGCAAAATTTGTGAATTTGTTAGGAATGTAAGTCTATGTGAAATAATGTAGCTAAATAGACATTGTTACTCATCAATGAAATTTGCTTATTGATAGAAATATACTGGTTTACAAACTGAGCTGAGTTTTGGTATTTTTCTGGATTTTTGCATGTAACAAAGTTTTTAAATGATACAGTTCAGAGATGTTAAATTTAATGGCTCAGTAGAAGCCTTAAAGATTAATTTCTGGAAGTTGGATTTTTTTGAGGGGAGGAGGCCAGTAAAGTAGTGTAGAGAAACAAATTGCTATGTTTCATGTAATGTTCAGTTAGTACAGATAGTGAGAAAGAACATAATAAAGAAGTAATGTAGAATATTCTTTACTGGCATAGAAGAACAGTTGTCTAGAAATTGTACAATTTATTTTATATCCTTTGAATGAGAATTCAGTATAGTCATAAAATATAAGGGATGTTTATTATATTCACAGTTATCTTTTATTTCATTATTCCCTGGTAGAAACAGTGGAATAAAGGTCTGAGTATTTGAAGAAATTGGTAAGAACTGAATGCTTATCTTAAGAGGAATGCATTAATTTAGGAGGCTTGCTTATTTCTGACTTCTCACAGGAGGTTCTGTGGAGTGCTAGACAGAAAAGAAGATCCAGAGGGGGAAGACTGTTAGTATTTATTATCTGTTGAGTTCCAGACAGTGTACATATAAAAAAGTTATTTCACTTAACTATCAAGTATATTCTTGAGGTGTGTTTATTAGTTCACCTGTATGTCAGCCTTGTGCCATTTGCTCTTGTCCAGCAGAATTCAAACCATGCCTTTCCCACTCTAAAGCTTGTTCTTTAGAGCAGTGCAGTCCAGTTAAGTTTTCTGTAGTGATGAAATTACTTTGCCCTCTTTCCCAGATTTATTGAAGTATAGTTGACACATATGGGGGAAGTATTTTTTCCCTACCCTGTTAGATATGGTAGCCATTAGCCATGTGTATGGAACACTTGAAATGTAGGACTGGTTTATGTGAAAAACTGAGGTTGATGTTGTATTTTGTTTTAGTCATTTAAGTTTTTAGCCAAATGTGGTTGCTTGTTAGTTACATGGTCTGAGTTAGCATAGCTTTAAGATCTTGCTTCCTAGAAAATCCGAGGGCTGGTATTCTGACTTCCATGGGTTTACACAGCTTACTTAATTCTTGAGCTTTAATTTAACCTGTTGAGAAAATGGCGGGATTACCAAGGCTCTGTTTTGCTTTAAAGTTCAGTAACTTCTTAGAACACACCAGTGGCATTTAATATTCACAAGCATTATTCTGAAGGAGTTCTTCCTCCCCACTGAGTTCATCACTCATATAAAGAATTTATTTTTGAGAAGAATATTTCTGCACATACTCCTATACACAGTTATTTGGTGAAAGCATTATTTTATCTTTTTATTTGTCTCACATGGGCCAAGGTGATGCTAGGTGAGTGCTCTGCCATTGAACTACATGTTGAATAGAAGCTGAATCTTTAAAAATCCCTTTTTTTTTTTTAAGATTAGCAACTTTACAAAATAGAAATGTACATGACAGTGGACTCATGAAGCAACAGGAAAGAAAAAAAAATCCTTGCCATTTTCCCATGTAAGATATATAGCAGTTCCTGGTATTTATCAAACTAATTCTTAACCTGTTTGCTGGGCTTTGAAAACTTTTCTCCTTGTTTCATCTTACCCTATTTCTTATTCTTGCTTAAAACACAATGTTGTTTTCCCCTTCACCCTTGTCTCCTCAGCTTATAAATTTTTTGATTTTTTCAGTCCATACCTCTTAAGTCTTCCCAATAACTCACTTTTTTTGCTAGATAATCCAGTCAAAACGATCTGGGTTTCAGACCTGGCAGTAAGTACCTTGGGGTTAATGTATATTTGTTTAGATATAATTTTGTATATTTTTCTTACATCAATTAGAAAAAGTTTTTCATGTGTGTGTTCACATGTGTGTTCATGTGTGCTAACCCATGCAGGTTCATGTAGAGGCCAGAAGTCAACATTGCGATGTCTTCCTCAGTCCTTATTCCCTTTCATTTTTTCAAGTTGGGTTTCTTACTAATCCTGGAGTTGAGTGGTTCTGGCTAAGCTGGCTGGCTGGTGAGCTTGTTTCCCTGCCTCATGCTTGGGTTACCGTTATGGGTCACCATTTTCAGCTTTTGATAGGTGTTGGAATTAAAATTCAGCACCCAACTCCCCAGACCTCCCTCCCTCCCTCCCTCCCTTCCTCCCTCCTTCCCTCCTTCCCTCCTTCCCTCCCTCCTTTCCTCCCTCTTTCCCTCCTTTGTTGTAAGTTTTATCTAATAAGTATAAGAACATTTAAAACAAGGGTTGTTTCTTTTCTTTTGTTTCATGAGTTCAGCTTCTGTTCAGCAATTTTTTTTAAAGTTGTAATTAAAAAAAGATTAGCATTTACTCCAATCAACATTTGAATTGATATTTTTGTTTCCTTCCAGGCAACAATCCCCCGACAATATCCCCTACTTGTGTGTATTTGTTAAAGTTTTGTGACAAAGATAGAATTTTGAATACAATATATTGGAAACATTTCATGGTGTGGGCTTTTCAATATAAGAAAAAGATCACAGACTTTGGAGCCAAATAAATGAACTTAAAATCTGGTCTTATAAAAACCTTGGCAAATTATATGACCTTTAAGCCAGTTGATTTTTTTGTTTGTTTGTTTTGTTTTTGAGACAAGACCTCATGTTGTAACCTAGACTTAAAATTTATTATGTAGCCCAGGCTTACCTTGAACAAATACATTCTTCTGTCTCTGGTTTCTGAATGCTAGTGTGGCTTTGAATTGTTGTTGAGTACTAAGAATGTATATATTTGAAGCATCTAGGATTATGCTTTAAGTAAGTGGCAATTGGTATAGCCACTTTTTCTGTTTTATATTACCATGTTCATGAATATAATTTAAATGATAATTCAAACATTCAGATGACTTACTGTAACTAAAACATTTGCCTGTTGTTAAACAGTTTTTTTATTTCTTCAGTCTAAAACTAGAGGGCTGGGGTTATGGTTCAGGATTACCCCAAATAGACTGAAGATGTTCTTATTTTGGAAAAAGTAGTTATACCTTGTTTTAATTATTGCATTTTTGAAAAATTTGTCTTATTGGGGACTAATGTGGCAAACATTCCTTTACATGTTAATCAAACATTTGAATTTCTGATATAGTGGCAACAGTGTTATCGATAAAGGTAAATATAGCTTGATACTTTCTTTTGAGTTCAAATTCTAGGCTGATCATACATGTTCACATACACAATTTAGAGTGACAGTGTATTAAGATCTGGGGGAAATGAGAATTGGCATTTGGATATGGTCTTGAAGGGTGAGTTAGAACTGATTAGGGTAGAAAGAATAGCTTGTATAAAAGTCAGAAGTGTGGGTATGTAGTATATTTAAAGAAATGCAAGTTGTCTATTATATATGTGCATCTCTGAGTGGGCATAGTTTCTTGTTCCTATGTGTGTTTGCTCTGGTAGGGGATGGAACCAGGTCAGAAGACTCTTGTGCTTGGGCAAGTGGGGTCATATTTAGACCTTTAGAATGCATCTTCCTGTTGAACATGTGAGAACTTGTAGGATGGTTTCTTCTGACTTTAAATCATCTCTTGGCTTATCCTAGTGGTAAAATGATTGTTTTATTTATTTGATGTCAAGTTGAGAAAAGTACAGTTTTAGAACCCACTCCTCCTTGGAATCTCTACCATGCCATAAAAAATAAAATGAATACCAACTCCTAGAGTAAGCATAAATTAAGGTCATGTCAAAGTCTTCCTTTTTTTTTTTTTTTTTTGTTGTTGTTGTTGTTGTTTTTTTGAGACAGGGTTTCTCTGTATAGCCCTTGGCTGTCTTGGAGCTCACTTTGTAGACCAGGCTGGCCCCAAACTCAGAAATCTGCCTCCCAAGTGCTGGGATTAAAGGCATGCACCACCAAGCCTGGCTTCTTTTTTCTTTCTAAGACAGGGTCTCACTGTTTGACTCAGTCTGATCTCAAAATCTTGGCAGTCCTCCTGCCTCAGCCTTATGGAGGCTGAGACTGTAGGTTTGAGTTGCTGTGTCTAGCTCAAAGGTTTTTTATTTTCCCTTTTCTATTCCCACTACCCTTAGTACGTAACTTGTTCATTGTTTTCTTTGTGTATGACTGTGTGAATATGTATGTGAAATACTTTTTCATTTTCGTACCTTGTAAATTGGCATTAGCAATAGGCAGTGGTTACAGATACTTGGATAAGCAAATAAAATTTAAGTATAGGTTTTAAAAGTATGGGTTCCTGATTTTAGAGTTAATGGTACTAAGCTGTATAAGGGTATCAGGGAGACAAGAATGCTGTTATAGTGGTGTAGGTGAGGTATGAAAAGAATTAGAGATGGGGAAATAAAGAATGACAGTATATTTAAACATAGAAGAAGGAGGAAAAAAATGAAGTTAGTGCTTTGGCAGTTTAGCCTTTGGCAGTTCTCCTTTGGGAAGGATGGGCCAAATACTTTTGGATATATTTAATGAACTAGTTGTTTTGCTGACACCATGGTTGTCATAAGTTTACACTGAACTTTTGAGAATTAACACTTTGAAGTAATTTCACACCTAATGAAAATTCTTAAAGAGCTTCTGAAATCTCTTTAACCACATTTTAACATTGAACTAGCTATATACTGTATGTATACACAAGATTAGCCTGGGGCATTTGTAGTGATATCCTTTCATTTGTCCAGAGGTTCCCTTGGTATTAGAACCTGATCCTTTTTTCTCTTTTGTTGTTGTTTTTGGAGAGACTGGGTTTCCTGTGATGCAGGCTAATCTTGATTTCATTGTATAGCCAAGGTCAACCTTGAGCTTCCAATCCTCATGTCTGTACATCCCAAGTGCTGGGATTACTGCATGTGTCACTGTGCCAGGTTTATGTGATTGAGGATGGAACGTACAGCTTTGTATATGCTAGGCTTTGTATTTAGCAACTCTACTGACCTAATCATGTCTTCATCTTAGCCCTCTTATACTGTATCATGTTTTGATGGAACTACCTAATCTTTTTGCTGGTCTGTTCTCACCCTTAGTTCCACTTTGTGTTTGTTGTTTTTTTTGGTTATTTGTTTTTGTTTTTATTTTTGTTTGTTTGACTTTTGGGACAGGTTTCCCCTGGCTGTCCTGGAACTCCCTCTGTAGGTGAGGTTGACTTCAAACTCACAGAGATCTGCCTGCTTCTGCCTCCCAGCGTGCAGGGATTAAAGGCCCGCACCACCACCCCTGGCTCTAGCTCCACATTTCTGATGAGTGCACTATTTGTAATCTGATTAGTCTTTCTGAACCATTTGAGAATATGTTATAGACAGAAATGCCCAAATATCCTAGTCTATATTTACCAAAACATGGACAGCCTTTCACTAAACTGCCTGATCAGGAAATAAATGCTCACACAACACTTCAGATCTATAAATGTCAGTCACATTTCCCCCATGATCCTAATGGTATTTCTTTGTCCGTTGTGGTCCAATTGAGAAGCTGATTTAGGATCATATATTGTAGTACATGGTCATGTCTCTCCATTCTTTTGTTCAAAAACATTTTTTTGGCCTTTATTTCCTGTGTTTACTGTGTGCTAAGATAGTTGTATATAGGTTAGAAGACAACTTTTGGAAATTGACTCTCTTCTACCATGTGTATTCTAGAGATTGTAAGGCTTAGTGGCGGCATTTTTACCTTCTGAGCACTTTCACTGGTCTCTTTTTACCCCTCTTCAGTTCAGAATCATTCCTCACTAACCCTTTCAGTCTTTAATGACCTTGACAGTTTCAAACAGTCTAGCCCTTTTATTCTGTAATATGTCCTGTTAGTTAAATGCTCCAATGGCTGCTCACATGCACACTAAGGACATTGTTGGCAGGAATGCTTGCCACAGAAAGATGTGCTATTCTTAGTGAACCACCCAGAGACACAGTATTGGCCTACTACTGGTGATGTTTGACCTTGAAGACTATAAGCTCATGCTTGTTGAGTGTCTCTGCTATGTAAATCATATGAAGTCAGGTAATGTGAAAACCTTTTGAATTTTGTTTTGTTTTTTTCCTGTTCTCATATTGGACACCCAACCCAAAGCCTTGTGCTATCACTGAGATAAATCTCTAACCACCACTCTTTTTTTTTTTTTTTTAATGGTGCTGAGGATCAATCCTAGGGCCTTCATATATATTGTGCTCGCTATTCTTAGGTGAGGAGATACCCAGGACGGTACCAGTTCCTATCATCAGAGCTTAAACATTATTACTTAGGCTTACCCTTGTGTGTGTGTGGGTAAACTCATTGTTACAGATATTACTTATGGAATTCTGTTTCTATTTGGTGGTTCTTACTACTTACTGTGATTTGAAATTTGATTTCACTGCTCAAATTGTTCCAGATTTTGTAGTGGAAGCCTTTGAAGTTGACCTCTGTATCTTCTGTACATGTCTCTATCCTTGGTGCACTTCTAATCACACAGCGTATTCTCAGATTATCTTATATTTTTCTGTTCCACCTGTGCAATTATTACTTTCTCCAAGGAATCCTGAAATTTTTTTTTTTTCAGATGAGGAGGTGTTTAGAAATAGAAACAGGCACTTGGTGTGTTTGTTTAAATTGATAAAACAGTTCTAGTCTAGCACTTCAGAATTCTCTCTAGTCCTTTCCCCTGTCTGTGTTTATATTTGATTTTGCTTTAATTTAGTTAGTGTTGGAGTTTAGACCCAAGGACCCCCGGCATGCTAGGCAAGCGCCACTGACCCATGTCCCATTCTGTATTTGTGACTGTCTTTTCCATCAGTGAGAAGTGGTTCTCACCATTCCTTAGTATAACTCCTTACTTGCTCAGTAGTTACTTTGTGTGCTACTTTCCTAACCCTAGACTAGTGTCTCCTTCCCTGCCACTTTTGAGGCCCATGTTTCCTCAAGTCAATGCTGTTAAGATACAGTAGTCACTTCCCACTTAATTGTGTTTTCTTAATCATACTAAAATTTGTAGAGAAATGTTAAACCTACTTGTGGAGGAGAACAAAGGTAAAATTCAGGAAGGTGTGTCAGTCTGAGGAGACAGTTCAGTCATAGCTGTTGACACACAAGGATCTTACAAAGATCTTAGTTCATTTCCCAGCACCCCCAAAGCCAGTGTGGTTGCATAAGTTTGTGATCACAGCACTGGGTAGGTGGAGCAAGGTGGATTCTTAGGATTTTCTGGCCAGCCAGCCTAGGCTAATTGTCAAGTCCTCAGGTATCAGTTAGAGACCCTGTCTGAAAATACAACAGGTGGATAGTTCCCAAGAATATCATCCAAAATTGACCTCCAGCATCTATATTCATGTCTTTACACCTGCACATGTGTGCATGGGCGCACACACACACACACTCTTCTCCCCAACAGACACATAAACAATATACAAATTAATAAATTTTTAAATCCATGTGCCTTTTGGGCTATACATGTAAATAGCAAGGCAAATTTTTCAAATTCAGATTTGTTGCTGCTTAAGCATCTTTATACTCCTGTACTAAAGTACTTCTGTGTAAATCTGATTTGGAAGCTAATGGATTTAAAGTTGTTTAGGGTTTATAGCTCATTGTAGAAATATTCTGTTTGTCAGTGCTTATGAAGGTAACCATTGTGATCTTAATCATCATTGAAAGATTAAGAATTCTTAGATGGGAAGAGGACTGAATGAATATAAGAAAGTCTGCTTATAGAGGAAAAGGTAAAGTAGAGAGTTTTGTGAAGGTGTCAACTGCTTCTAAGTGAAAGTAAAAGCCGGAATGCTGTGATTTGGACTATTGGAAAGTTATTGGTGACCTTAGCTAATTGGTTTTCAGGTGTATTTTGGAAAGTCAACTGTTTGATAGATATATGGATTAAATATTTAAGTTCTTTGAGTTTCATCTCAGGCCCTATGGATTTTTAAGAATAGGTGGGGAATGTAGAGGTGGTTGCATAGCAGCATCTTTTGAGATGCTGCTAAAGTTATTGTGACTTATACTCACTAGAGACTTTATTGCTTTAGCAGAAGAGTTATAAAATAGGGTTTTGTTAAGAAACACAATTGAGGAAACTAGATATAATGTGTCTATTATGTCTATATATAATAGACATTTCTATTACTAGACAAATTTCTTCAAGAAAATTGAGAAGGCCTAAATCAGATTAGGAGACAGCATCAAAAGGGCATCAGTTTTTAGGTTGCGTACATCTTAACATTTGTAGGGGCTAAGGAAAAGAAAGGTTATTTGGAAGGCAGGTGAGCAGAACCATATGGCAATATCTACTATCAGAAACTGCTCTTAAATGAACTTTGGTAGATATTTGGATAGGTCCCTGCTCCTATTCCAGATGATTGCCATCTTAGTGAGTCTTTAGAGTAATACAAGCATCATTTGTTAACCTTAGTTTTCCTTATCTATCTTCCTTCCTTCCTTTCTTTTTTTCCATTTGTTTGTTTTTTGTTTTTGAAACAGGGCTTCTTTGTGTAGTGGTAGCTGTCCTTGAACTTGCATTGTATACTCAGGTAGCCTTAAGCCCAGAGATCAGCCTCCGGAGTGCTGGAGTTAAAGGCATAAACTACCTACCATGCCTGACCCTTTTCACCTTTATTCATTCTTAGAAGCTTATATTGTCTTTATTTAGGTAAATTTGAAATCTAATTTGCAGCTAGAAGTGATATAGATTAGTTATCATTAGTTATATGCAAATAATATAGCCACTGCAGGCGAGTCACAGTTTCTAATTATAACAGTATGCATTATCTGACCCCTCTGACTTCTTGATTTATTTTATTCATTATTTTAGACATGTCATATCTCAGGCTGGCTTGAAATTTACTGTAGAGCCTAGCCTAACTTATGACTTGCAAGCATCTTGCCTCCTCCCCCTACCCAAGTTCTGGGATTATAGGCATTGGTCACCATGCCTGGCACAGTTATTATTAGAATTTCACTTCCTTTATTAAATCAGTAATGTGGCTACTTGGTTCAGATTTCAAAATAATATAAAAAGGTCTGTGTAGAGAAATTTGAACGCTACTGCTGCTCCTTTCCTACTCTTTATAGGAAGCCTCTTTTTCTTTTTGGACAGTATTTATTTTATGAAAGTAAAAAACATATATAAATTATTATTTACTATTATTATTTTTGCATGTGGAAACTAGCATGCTATATTGATGTTTTACATTAAAATTTTTTCTGCACCAAGTCTACCTTGAAGACTATGACTTTAATATGTACAGACAGACTTCTTTCCTCTCTCTGTTCTTTCTAACAGGGTGACATACTTAATTGTGTAAATATAAAATGAAGGTAACAAATTCTGATTACTTAAGTTCTTCAGTATTTTGGTCCTTTAACTTATATAGCTAATTTTTCTTTACCCCGTTCTGTGTGAACTAGAGTTCCCACAGGTATTTTTCACTATGATGTAACTGATTTTATCTCAGATCCTCTAATGCTGACTTAAACTAACCTTTCAGATTTTCTGGCCCAGCCAGACTTTCTCCTAATTTCCATAGCCACAGTGAAGACTGGAAGAAAAAGAGAAAGGCATGAAACTAATATTTGTTGAGCTGTACTGGGTGTTTTAAAATATGATACTGCAAGACTGGAGAGATGGCTCAAAAGTGAGAAGTGCTTGCTCTTCCATAGAACCCAGGTTTGAATCCCAGCATCCACATGGTGACTCACCAACATCTATAACTCTAGTTCCAGGGGATCTGTCTCTTGGCCTCCATGGGCACCAGGCGTGCATGTGGCACACAAACATGCATGCAAGCAAAGCATCCAGTCACGCAAATAATAAATTAAAAAAAGCCCTTAAATGTATTGCAGTTAATTCTTTCAACATGTGGAGTAAGTAGTAGTATTCTCTTTTTATGGATGAGAAAGTTATGGTTCATAAAGGAGAGTTGTCCAGACTTCCACATCTAGATAGCTCAGTATGTAAAATGTGTACTGCTCTCACAGAGAACCTGGATAGAGTTTCTAGCAACCATTAGGCTTACAACCACTTGTAACTGCAGCTCCAGGGGATCTGACACCCATTTCTGGCCGATGCAGGCACCTACACACATGTAAAAACCCCCTTCCCAGTGTATAAAGTTAAAAATAAAAAACTTAGAACATTTTACGTTGAGCATAGTGTGGTGGCAGACTGTGATGGGAAAGACAAGTTTGATCACCTCTTTTGTATTGCCTGTGAATTGTAAGAGACTAAGAAAGAATAATATTTGATAACCTGTGAAAATTATGTGAAATCCAAACTTCACTATCAGTAAGGTTTTTGTTTGTTTGTTTGTTTTATACATTGGATATTTTCTTTATTTACATTTCAAATGTTATCCCCTTTCCTTTGAAAAACACCCTCCCTACCCTTTCTCCCCTCCCCCTGCTCACCAAACCACCCACTCCCACTTCCTGGCCCTGGCATTCCCCCTCACTGGGGCATTGAGCCTTCACAGAACCAAGGGCCTTTCCTCCCATTGATGTCCAACTAGGCCACCCTCTGCAACATATGTAGCTGGAACCATGAATCCCACCATGTGTACTCTTTGATTGGTGATTTAGTTCCTGGGAGCTCTGGGGGTACTGGTTAGTTCATAATGTTGTTTCTCCCATGGAGCTGCAAACCCCTTCAGCTCCTTAGGTCCTTTCTCTAGCTCTTTCATTGGGGACTCAATGCTCTGGATGGCTGTGAGCATCCACTTCTGTATTTGTCAGGGACTGGCAGAGACTCTCAGGGGAAAGCTATATCAGGCTCCTGTCAGCAAGCACTTGTTGGCATCCACAACAGTGTCTGGGTTTGGTGATTGTATATGGAATGGATCCCCAGGTGAGTCAGTCTCTGGTCTCTACTCCACACTTTGTCTCTGTAACTCCTTCCATGGGTGTTTGTTCCCACTTCTAAGAAGGATCAAAGTATCCACACTTTGGTCTTCCTTCTTCTTGAGTTTCATGTGGTTTGTGAATTGTATCTTGGGTATTCCGAGCTTGGAACACAACCACACTGATTTGTGTTATTTGTGGCTGAATGCATGCTATAATGCTAGAATTAAGTTGTTTCAGTAGAGATCACCTGACCTGTAAAACCTCAACTTTTACAAATCTGACTCAGGCTGGAGAAATGGCTCAGCAGTTACAAGCACTGGCTGCTCTTCCAGAGAACCTAGGTTCAATTCCCAGCATCCACATGACTCTTCACAAGTGTCTGTAACTCCAGTTCCTGGGAATCTGACATCCTCACATAGACCTGCCAGCAAAACACCAATGCACATTAAAAAAAAGTAAAAAAAAAAAAATTAAAATCTGTCTTCTTATAGGAAAAGCTTTAAAATTTTTATCTTATGTACATATGAGTGTTTTGCCTGCATGTGTGTGTATGCAACTATGTGACTATGTGTATGCCTGATGCCTACAGAGGCCAGAAGAGAACTTTGGATCCCTTGAAACTGGAGTTTCAGACAATTGTGACCTATCATGTGAGTGTTGGAAAACAGACACTGGTCCTCTAGAAGAGCAGCAAATGCTCTTAACCACTAAGCCATCTCTCCAGCCCCCTCCTTGTTTTATCAGCTCTGGTCAAGAATATTAAGTTTAACAGTTACTAGGATTGTTTCATTCCCTTGTTGTAGTTGTATTACCAGTTATGCAGCTAGATTTATTTATTCAATTTTTGAAAGAATAGACCTTTAAGCAGTTTGGCATTAGAAATGATTTAGTTTTAGAACTAGGAGGTTATGCAGAGATATTGTAGTCTTGCAGTTAGTTTATGTAGTCCTGGACTGCCCAGTGGGTAAGCATTAACCAGAAGTGCCAGCTTGAATTTCATTAAAAACCATTTGAGGCTGAGGGTATCTATCTTTGTGCTGGAGCCTTTGAGTTCATATGTAAGACCCAGGATTCAGCCCTCAGTACTCATTAAAAGACAGATCCTTAAGCCATATGTACCACATTTTAAGTGTTTAGTCATATTCATTCTATTCCTTTAACAGAGGAAGAAGTCATAGCTCAGAAAAATGGAGTGGCTGTCTCAAGGAAGCTGTGTTTGTTAAAATTTAGGATATTATCTCAGTGGCTTTCCAAGCATTTTAAATGTTTTTGTTGTTACTAAAAAGGAATGACCTCTGCAGTCTGCTTGTTGCTCTCCTACAACAGAGTAACTTCAGAATATTTATTTATTTGTTTATTTATTTTCGAGACAGGGTTTCTCTGTATAGCCCTGGCTGTCCTGGAACTCACTCTGTAGACCATGCTGGCCTCAAACTCAGAAATCTGCCTGCCTCTGCCTCCTGAGTGCTGGGATCAAAGGCGTGTGCCACCACTGCCCGGCTCAGAATATTTATTTTAAGAACTAATAATTGGTATAATGGATGCCCTGTTTTTGCTGCCTCTTTCATTCATTTATGCAACAAAACATTTTTGTTGTTGTACAATGACTTACTTAGGAAGTCAATTTAGGAACTTTTAAAATTGTTTTTAACCAGGAGGAAAAAGCTGGCCCCCTGATGTGACTGGTTTGGAACTTGTATATTTCTAGGCTGTCCTTAAACTCAGAGATCTACTTGCTTCTGCCTTTCAAGTACTAGGATTAAAGATGTTTGCCACTAATTTAGGCAAACCTCTTAATATGTAAATAGAAATGATTTCATTTCTGTTCTCAGTTTTCTAGTAGTGTGGAAATAGATTATACAATGGATCAAATAGTAGATTCTTCCATGGGTGACAGAAAAACACATTAAGAATGATTTTAGCAACTGGGCGTGGTGACGTATGCCTTTAATACCAGCACTCGGGAGGCAGAGGCAGGTGGATGGATTTCTGAGTTCCAGGCCAGCCTGGTCTACAAAGTGAGTTCCAGGACAGCCAGGGCTACACAGAGAAATCCTGTCTCGAAAAACAAACAAACAAACAACAACAACAACAACAACAACAAAAAGAATGATTTTAGCTTGCAGAAGTAGAAGTCATTAAGATATGGTGATTAAGTAGATCTGTATTCAAGTGCCTCTCCTAATTTTGCTTGTATAATCTTGGGCCAGTCACCTAATCCTTCTAGCTGTCATGCCTAACCTTTTAGCATTTCAACAGTGTTCTCATCTCAAAGTATATGCTTGAACTGCGCACAAGTCTCACACACACACACACACACACACACACACACACAGACACACACACAGACATACACACACACAAAACAATAACAAAAAAGAAAACCCTCAAGGTTTTAAGTTTACAGTTTCGTTTTTGATTTATTTTTGTTTTTTGTTTTTCACATCTGTGTGTACAGTTGCCTTTAAAGACCTCCCAGGAGAACCATGGCCTGGAGCAAACTGCTGCAGCCAAGGGGATGTTTTTTACTGCAACTAGTTGCCAACTGCGAAATCCATGAAGTCCATGGTGGGGCACAGGCCTGCGTAGCACAGTGTGCGTGGGGATTCCCTAGCAACCCTCAGGTTACATGAACCTACAGATCCATATGGCATCTAGATGGCATCCATGCGCCACCTAAGTTTACAGTTTGTGTTGGGCAGCAATCGTAACTACCCTTAGCCGGGTTGTAGGCTGCTAGTTGAACATCTTTGCATCTGCAAAGAGATAAAAATAGTGAACTATCACTAGAATGAAGTGATAGACAAAGTATTCTAGTTATTATTAGTATCTAAAAAGCAATGCCAACACTTAGTGACATAAAGCAATCACCATTTTATGATTTCTAGATTCGATGTGTGAGGAATTCTAATGTAACAGGGCCCAGGAATGATTGTCGTTTACTTTTCTACAATATAATATATGCTTACTGGGCTGGGAATACTGGGGAGTCAGAATGCTTGGAGAATAGAGGGACCCTTTCCAGGCATCTTGTTTATGTGTCTCATGATGCAAGCATAGGCTGTAGATTTGGAGCTCTTATTCATGAACTTATTGTGACAGAGGGAGGGAGGTATGCTAGCTGAGTTTTGAGAGAAGTGTCCTTAGAATGAGTAGTCCAAGAAAATCAGATAGAATGTAAAGCCTCTGATGGTCTTAGAAGTCATTAAGGCATTTTCTTCAATACTAGCAATTAACCAGCCTTCTGTCTGCTAGGCAAGCTTTATTCCTAACCCCTCCAAATTATTTCTAAAGTACTTTATATTGATTAGCTAATATATGAGCTATAGGAGATGCCATGCTTTGAATTCTTGGACCACAGATTACATAGTTGATTAAATAAACAAATTAATCTTTGGCATCTGATAGATTGATTTCAGCCTTTAGTGGCTGGAACACTAGATACTGCATTTTCTAGCCATGTAAAGTTGTCAGGGTTATGCCCCCTCTTTTTTCATCTTTAGAAATGAAGTTAATATCTCTCTATGCACCATTTATAAGAACAGGTTGACAGTAATTAGGCATGCATACTATATATATCTTTCAGGTCTGGTTTTAAAGCTCAGTAGATATATGTAGCAGAAACTTGTTAAGTAAAAGGCTAGTACTGGATAGGTATGCATACTATGTATATCTTTCAGGTCTAGTTTTAAAGCTCAGTGTGTGTGTGTGTGTGTGTGTGTGTGTGTGTGTGTGTGTAGCAGAAACTTCTTATGTTAAAGACTAGTACTGAATATTAATTTAAATGTTTATTTATTTGAGACAGTCTATCAGTCTATCATGGAGCTTAGGTTGGCCTTCTGCTGGTTTTGTAGTTCAGTATAACCTAGCATTTCTGATTCTCCTGCTTCTACTTCCCAAGTATGGGGATTAGAGGCTTGGACTATCATGCCAAGTTCATAATTTAGGTACTGAAGTTTTAAAAGTAGCATGCTGCCCCCTAGGGACAATACAGTATTTAATCAATTGTGGAAATTTCTGTTCTTTGGCCTGCATAAGCTTATATTTGGAATTAGTATTAATGTTAAGCAGAATTAAGTTTTGGGTTCTTTGTTTGTTTGCCTTGCTTTGGTTTTCAGTCCTCTCCCCTTCCTCCCTTTTAAAAGAGAACTAGCTTTTATTTCTATGTTTCTCAGATGAAGCTGGCTGAGTTGGTTGCTATGAGAGGATTAGTCAAAGAGATCAAATCCCATATCCTCCTCTGATTTCTGGTTCTTCTTGGCTTCAGCCTTGGTTAGGACAGCCAGCAGCAGTAGCAACAGTGGTGGTGGTGACAACCATAAGGGCAGCAGCCACAAATGCAGATGGATTGTCCAAGAAGGCCTTGACCTTTCAATAAGTGGGAAGGTATACTCAGTCTCCTCAAAGCCAGGACCTACTTGTATCCATTGACAATAGAGTATGGTACTAAGGCCAAAGTCAGGTAACCAGTCTGCAGACAAACACTAGCAACATTTGGACACCTTCTAGGATGCGAGAATGCAGAGTCTACTCTGTGATGCCAAGTACTCCAGGTTGTAAAGGCTGCCATTGTCAAACATCTGTTGGATGATCAGCCCAGAGGAGAAGTGGGAAATGTTCCATGTTCACTAGGCTTCACTGGCTCCTACTTTGTCCTCAGTTTTTATTAGCTAGCTGTACATCACTCAGAATATCAATGGTACCTCTAGAGATTTTAGTGGTGGTGCCTAAAGCCTGGAAGAAAGAGGTTATCAGACCCCTAACCAGTGTGCTGAGCTGGCACAGTTACCTCACATGGGGCGATGGCATCAGCAGCTGGCACTTTATTGGTCAACAGCAACTAATCTTGATAAGGTCCTCAAAATCCACATTATCCTGGATATAAAGCAGCAGTTTCTCCAGAACTTGGCTATTTACCAGATGCGCCTTCATGGCCTTGCACATCATGGTGTTCTTGCCCTTTAGTAGCACAACCTTCCCTGTGGATCTGTTGCATCTTCTTGGAGCCCACATTGTTTGCTCCCACAGTGAAACATTTTGGCTAATCATCCAAAAGTTGGATGAATTTAAGGAAGTAGTTGGACTTCAAGGTCGCTGTATCTTTTCCTGGACATCATGATGGTGCAGCAAGGATTGCCACATAGGGTTTAAAGACTGTCACTCCAAAGAGGATGCCTGGTGAGCCCCCATTATTATTATTATTATTATTATTATTACACTGGCATAAATAAATTTAGAATTCTCTCTTCTCAAATTAACTGGGTGGCTTTGTATTTTTTTTTCTTTTGAAATTTTGCTAGCTTGCTATTTCCTTTTGAAATCTGTTTAATTTGGAAATATGTTTTTTTGTTAAAGATTGGAACTCTAAGCAAATGTTTATTTAGAATAAAAAATTAGATCATAAATGATGAAAGCTAATACTACAATTTTATTTTTGTTTTGTGGGGTTTTTTTTTGTTTGTTTATTTGGTTGGTTTAGTTTGGTTTTTTGAGACATGGTTTTTCTCTGTAGTGTAGTCCCAGTCCCAGTTCTCCTGGAACTCGATCTGTAGACTAGGCTGACCTTAAACTCAACAGAAATTACCTGCTTCTGCCTTTGCCTCTGCCTGCCAAATGCTGGGATTAAAGAGTTTGCTGCCACCACCATTCAGCTACCTTTTTTTTTTTTTTTTTTTTTTTTTTTTTTTTTTTTTTTTTTTTTTTTTTTTTTTTTTTTTTTTTTTTTTTTTTTTTTTTTTTTTTTTTTTTTTTGTGATTTTCAACCTATGGGGCTTGATCCCTTTGGAGTCGTATATCATATATCTTGCATATAAGGTATTTACACTATGATTCATAACAGTAGCAAAACTACAGTTATAATGTAACAAGTATTTTTATTGAGTTTAGTTTGTATCCTTTGCCTTGATAAATTTGTCCTTTTTGTGTGTAGAATGTGTTAGGCTTCTCTTTATTAGCTCATATTATCTGTAAATGAAGATACTTTTACTTCTTCCTCTTATTTACTTTCTTGCATTAATCTATGACTTTGATGCCTGTCCAGGTTAGGGTTTTACTGCTGTGAGTAGACACCATGACCAAGGCAACACTTATAAAAACAATATTTAATTGGGGCTGGTTTACAGGTCATCAAGGTAGGAGCATGACAACATCCAGAGAAGCATGATGTAGGAGGAGCTGAGAGTTCTACATGTTGTTCTGAAGGCAAACAGCAAAAGACTGGCTTCCAGGCACTTAGGATGAGGATATTAAAGCTGCTGCTCACAGTGACACATCTACTCCATCAAGGCCACACCTCCTAATAGTGCCACTCCCTGTTCCAAGCATATTCAAACCATCACAATGCCTAAGTAAAATTATCATTAATATGATGGTTAGGGTGAATTTTTCATATATGCCCTTGGTTATATTGAATATATTATGTGTAGTATAATATATTCTTCTAGTCTTAGCCTGCCGAATGGTTTTGCACCGAGATGAACGTAGTTCTGCACCTTTTGGCATCCTGGATTTCCAGGAGTATGCAGGGAGCTTTTCAGTCTTATGGATAGATATTTCCTTCTACAGTCGGCACTGTTTTTGTTTTAGTCCTCATCTTTTCTACTCTAGTAGTTACTGATACTTTTGGCTGTTATGTTATTGAATAATAACTGTTAGTAATTTTTCAAAAAGTGCTTGGATAAAAGGCTGTAACAGTCAGGTTTTAGATAAAATAAGCGTGCTATGCTAGTAGGATTTTTAGGTATCTGTTAAAATGGTTAGATAATGGTTTCTCCAAAAATTGGGACTTTGAGGAAGCGTCATAATCTTTCTTTTCTGATCTAGTGGTTGTAAGATGTTTTTATAGCTTTTATAATTGCTGGCTTAATGCCTCCCTTCTCTGACATTTTACTCCCTTTTATTGAGAATAGATTTCCTCACATAATATATCCTGATTGCAGTTTACCCTCTCTCCACCCCTCCCAGTTCCTCCCAATTTTCCTTTTATCTGGAGTCACTTGTTTTCTGTCTCTTACTAAAAAACATACTGGCTTCTAAGGGATAATAATAAAAATAAGATTAAAAACTAACACATCAGAATTAGGACAAACTAAAAGAAGTAAAAGGACTCAAGAGAAGATACAAGAATCAGAGAGCTACTTGTTCAAACACTCAGAAATCCCATAAAGAAAACTAAACTGGAAGCCATAACATATGTGGACATGCTTGCTGCAGATCTGTGCAGGCCCTGAGCATGCCTTTGTCTCTGTGAGTTCATATGAACATTGATCATGATGATATAGATAACCTTAATTTCTTGGTATCATCCATTCCCTCTGGCTCTTAAACTCTTTACACTTCTTCTTTGGTGAGCCTTAGGGAGGGATTTGATAGAGATAACCAATTTAGGGCTGAGTGTTGCAATGACTCTCACTCTCTGTTATTGTCTAGCTGTGAGTTTGTTACCATCTGCTGCAGGAGGAAGCTTTTCTAAAGATGACTGAGCAAGGTAGTGATCTCTGAGTATAGCGAATGTCATCAGGAATCATTTTATTGCTGTTTTTTGTTTTGTTTTTGTTTTTTTTTTGGTTGTTTATTTTTGAATAATAGTATTTGGTTTTATCCTAAGTCCCTTGGCTATCTAGTCTCTGGACTTTAGTCACCCAGGTCTAGTTTCTATCTTGTAGAGCAGGCCTTAAGTCAAATTGGAGATTCATTGGTTACTCTTACAAGCTTTGTGCCTGGCATATATTGCTAGCAGGGCAGCATTCTAGATCAAAGGGTTTGTGTCTGGCTTGGTGTTTTTGTTTCTTTCTTGGTAGCATATAGAGTACCTTTTTGTACAAAAGACCCTAGAATGAAGGCTCTACATAGGCACCAACTAGCCTTTTCTATATTTAAAGAGTTGTGAGGTTTCTTTAGCACTGGGACTTTGCAATCAGTTTGTGGAGTCTTGGCAACAGCCTGGGTTGTATGGGGGCTCTCATGGGATGGATTCCTTTGGCTAATAACTCAGATGGATATAACCCGGTCTTGGTTCTAGAAGCTTCATTTGGTGACAGGAGATAGCCAGCTGGGACTCTTTCTTCCCCATTCTTGGTGATTACATTCAGATCACCTTCATGTAAATATTTGGAAACTTCTACTGTATTAGGTTTTTAGACTACCCTTCAGTGGCCCTTAATTTTAGCTGTCTCTCCATTTGTTCCCTCCCTTGGCTCCTTCTTTCTTTCCCCTGTCCTTCCCCACTTGATCTCCCATTCCCACATCTCCATCCATAACCATCTATTCCTAGTCCATTACTCTATATATAACCTCTGTAGTTCTATGGATTGTAGCTTAGTTATCATTGACTTAACACCTAATATCCACAAAAGCAAATACATACCATATTTATTTTTTTGAGTCTGGGATATCTCACTCAGGATGACGTTTTCTAGTTCCATCTATTTACCTGCAATTTCATGTTTTTTTGAAGAAAATGTTCAAGTAATATTCTATTGTGTAAATGTACCATGTCATTTTTATCCATTCTTCTATTGAGGGACATCTAGATTGTTTCCAATTTTTGGCTGTTATAAATAGAGCATCAATAAGCATGGTTGAGCAGAAGTCTCTGTGGTAGGATAAAGCATCCTTTGGGTATATGCCCAAGAGTGGTGTAGCTGGATCTTGGGATAGATCAATTTCCATCTTCCTGAGGAAAGCCACATTGATTTATTTCCATACTGGCTGTACAAGTTTGTGGTCTTATCAGCAATGGATAGTGTTCCCCTTACTTCACCTCCTTGCCAGCATGAATTGCCATTTGTTTTGTTGACCTTAACCATTCTGACAGATGTAAGATAAAATCTCAAAGTAGTTTTTATATGCATTTCCCTGAAGGCTAAGGACATTCCACCACTTGAGTTTTCTCTTTTGAGAATTCTTTGTTTAGATTTGTACCTATTTTTAAATTGGGTTGTTTTCTTGATCTAGTTTTTTGAGTTCTTATATATGTTGGGTATTAACCCGTTATCAGATGAGTGGTTTCTCATTCTGTAGGCTGCTTCTTTGTCCAAATGATGATGTACTTTGCTATGCAGAAGCTTTTTAGTTCCATTAGGTCCTGTGTGTTAATTTTTAATCTTAGTGCCTGTGTTAGTGATGTTCTGTTCAGAAAGTCTTTTCCTGTGCCAATGAGTTCATTGTTCCTGAACAATGAGTTCTTCAATCAGGTTCAGTGTATCTGGTTTTATGTGGAGGTCTTTGATCCATTTGGAGCTGAGTTTTGTAGAGGGTGATAACTATGGGTAATAAGTATGTAGCCATCCAATTTAACCAACACTATTTGTTGAAAATGCTTTCTTCACTCTCTCTCTCTCTCTCTCTCTCTCTCTCTCTCTCTCTCTCTCTCTCTCTCTCTCTGTGTGTGTGTGTGTGTGTTAGTGTGTGTGTATTTCTGGCTTCTTAATCTAAAATCTGGTGTCTGTAGATTTGTGGATTTATTATGTCTGGGTCTTCAGTTTGATTCCACCGATCAACATGTCTGTTTTTGTGACAGTATCATGTTTTTTAAATTACGATAGAACTGTAGAACAACTTGAAATCATAGATAGCAATACTTCCCTCAGTTCTTTTATTATTCAGGATTGTTTATGTCCTGGGTTGTGTTTCTATATGAAGCTGGAAATTGTCCTTTAAAGATTTATGAAGAATTGTGTTGGAATTTTTGATGAAGATTGCATTGAATCTGAAGATCGCTTTTGGTAGGATAGCCATCTTTACTATGTTAATCCTACTGATCAATGAACATGGGAGATCTTTCCATATTCTGATACTTTCAGTGTTTTTTCTTTATGTCTTGAAGTTTTTATTATACTAGTCTTTCACTTGCTTGGTTAGAGTTACCTCCAAGATATTTCATATTATTTGAGGCTATTGAGAAAGGTGTTGTTTCCCTGATTTCTTTCTTAGACTTTTTGTCATTTGTGTATAGGAGGACTAATTTTTATGAGTAAATATTGTATCCAGCTACTTTGCTAAAAGTTTTTATTTTTGTGGTGGAGTTTTTAGGGTCACTTATGTATACTGTTACATTAGCTGCAAATAAAGATACGTGATTTTTTTCTTTTCTAATTTGTATTTCCTTGAAATCTTGCTTTGGCTAAGACTTCAGAAAGTACTTTATTGAATAAGTATGGAGAATGGACAATCTTGGCTTCTTCCTTACATTAGTGGAATTGCTTTGAGTTTTTTCCATTTAAGTTGATGTTTGGGCTTGCTGTAAATTGCCTTCATTATGCTGAAGTATGTCCCTTGTATCCCTAGTCTCTTATGGAATTTTATCATGAAGGAATGTTAGTTTTGTCAAAGTTCCTTTCTATATCTAATGAGATGATCATGTTGTTTTTGTCTTTCAGTCTATTTCTATGGGTGAATTACATTTAATGATTTATGTATGTTGAACAATCCATGCATCTCTGGGATGATATCTACATGATCATGTCGGATGATCTTTTTGATGTGTTCTAGGATTTGGTTGCAAGTATTTTTGAGTATTGCATCTATGTTTATAAGGAAAATTAGTCTGTGATTTTCTTTCCTGCGTTTGTATATGGATGGGTTGGGCATCAGGGTAACTGTGGCTGAGTAAAAATTAGCTTGGCAATATTCTTTATGTTTCTAGGTTTTGGAATAATTTGAGAAATATTGACATTATTGATGTTAACACTTCTTTGAAAGTTTGGTAGAATTTTGTGCTAAAACCATCTGGCCCTGGCCTTTGTTTGTTTGTTTGTAAGAATGGTAATAACTGTTTATTTCACCTGGGCTGTAGGGCTGCTGAAATGGTTTATATGATCTTGATTTAACTTTGGTAAGTGGTATGTGTTGGGAAAATGACCCATTTCTTTCAGATTTTCCAGTTTGGTAGAGTAAAAGTTTAATGTGTATCCTTAGGATTCTCAGGATTTCTTTGGTTTCTGTTATGTCCCCCCTTTGACTTCTAATTTTGTTAATTTGGATTTTCTCTCTATGCCTTTTAGTTAATTTGGATAAGGGTTTCTTTCAGCTTTTCTTAAAGTATCAACTCTGTTTTCATTGTTTTTTAGTTATTTTTTCTCTTATTTATTGAGCCCTCAGCTTGATTATTTCCTGCCTTCTATTCTTTTGTTCATGATTTCTTCTTATTGTTCTAGAGCTTTCAGCTGTGCTGTTGTTCTAGTATGAGATCATTCCAGTTTGGTGTGTGTATGTGTGTGTGTGTGTGTGTGTGTGTGTGTGTGTGTGTGTGTGTGTGTCTTAGTTAAAGTTTTACTTCTGTGAACTGACACCATGACCAAGGTCTTATAAAGGAGGACATTTAGTTGGGGCTGGCTTACAGGTTCAGAGAGGTTCAGTCGATTACCAAGGTTGGATCATGGCAGCATCCAGGCAGGCATGGTGCAGGCAGAACTGAGAGTTCTACATCTTCATCTGAAGGCTGCTAGCAGAATACTGGCTTCTAGGCAGCTAGGATGAGGGTCTTAAAGCCCACACTCATAGTGACACATCTACTGTAACAAGGTCACACCTACTCCAACAGGGCCACGTCTTCTAATAGTGCCACTCCCTGGACTGAGCGTATACAAATCATAAGTGTGTGTGTGTGTGTGTGTGTGTGTGTGTGTGTGTGTGTTTAAGCTGTAGAAGGTTTTTTTTTTCTTTTTTTTATGAACTTAGATGACCTTGTGTTTGGTGCTTAGATGTTAAGAATTGCAGTGTCGGGGCTGATGAGATGGCTCAGTGGTTAAGAGCACCGACTGCTCTTCCAAAGGTCCTGAGTTCAAATCCCAGCAACCACATGGTGGCTCACAGCCATCCATAATGAGATCTGACACCCTCTTCTGGAGTGTCTGAAGACAGCTACAGTGTAATTACATATAATAAGTAAATAAATCTTAAAAAAAAAAAAAAGAATTGCAGTGTCCTTAGTGTTTTTTGTTTTTGTTTTTCCTCTTTGAGTTTTTACTGTCCTTTCCTATCTGTGATGGCTTGTATATGCTTGGCCCAGGGAGTGGCACTATTAGGAGGTGTGGCCTTATTGGAGTAGGTGTGTCACTGTGGGTATGGGCTTAAGACCCTCACCCTAGCTGCCTGGATGTTAGTCTTCTACCAGCAGCCTTCAGGTGAAGATGTAGAACTCTCAGCTCCTCCTGTACCATGCCTGTCTGAATGCTGCCATGTTCCCACCTTGATGATACTGGATTGAACCTCTGAACCTGTAAGCCAGCCCCAATTAAATGTCCTCCTTTATAAATCTTGCCTTGGTTATGGTGTCTGTTCACAGCAGTAAAACCCTAAGACACTTGATTAGTTTTGGTTTGAAGTCTGTTTTGGTAGATATTAAAATGGCTACAGCAGCTTGTTTCTTAAGTCCATTTGCTTGAAATATCTTTTTCTATCCTTTTACCCTGAGATGATACCTATCTTTGATTCCTTGATGTTAAGATGTGTTTATTGGATCCAGCAGAAGGATGGATCCTGTTTTTTCATCCATTCTGTGTCTTTTTATTTGGCAGTTGAGACCATTGATGCTGACACATATCAATGGACAGTGTTTTTGATTCCTGTTGTTGTGCATGCTTTTGATTTTGTAGTCTGGGATTATTTACTCCCTGTGCTTTCTTGACTATAGTTAACCTCTTTAGTTTTGGGGTTTTCTGTCTAGTGCCTTCTGTAGAGCTAGATTTGTAGATATATATTGCTTAAGTTTGGTTTTATTGTGGAATGTCTTACTTTTTTCCATTTATGTTGATTGAAAATTTTGCTGTTTATAGTAGTATAGGTTGGCATCTGTGGTCTCTTAAGAGACTGTAGCAATCCATCCAGACTGTGCCATTGACTCAGGTTCCTTAACCTTCCTCTATTCCTATTATTCTTGGATTTGGTCTCTTCATAGTGTTCCAGATTTCCTGGATGTTTTGGGCCAGTTTTAGATTTAACATTTTCTTTGACTGAGGTACCCATTTCTTCTACCATGTCTTCAGTGTCTGAAATTTTCTCTTCTACCTCTTGTATTCTGTTGGTAAGGCTTACCTCTGATGTTCCTATTCCCAAATTGTTCTTTTTCAGATTTCCCTCAGTTTGGGTGGTGCTATTATTATTATTAACATTCCACTCTTATTTATACTAGGATATTTAATTGTATATGTGGTTGTATCTTGGTGTCTGTGGGTGATTGATTCCAGGACCCCAGAGGACACCAGAGTCTGTGGGTGTCTCAAGTTCATTACATAGATGATAAATATTTACATAAAGACTGTACATATCTCTTTGTATGCTTTTAAGTCTTATGTATATTATTTATACTTAATACAATGTAAATGTTTTGAAGATTTTTAAATTATATGTGTTTGTGTGAGTTTTACACTTTAGATTTTACATTTAAATATGATTCATTGACTGCTTTTGAGTGTAAAGCAACCACAACAAAAAACTGGTATTGCCAGGGTAGTGCGATAGTGCCAAGCTTGATGACTCACCAGAGTCTGCTTAGTGGAGGGGGATCATCTACTGTGGCAAGTTGTTCTCTTGATATCCGCATGTGTGCCATGATGTACACACACCCCTTCCCCAAATTAAAAGGGGTGGGGCACTTCAACCGTCATAGAGAGTTGTATATATACAACATAACAAATGAGCCTCAGTATACATAATACCTCTCATTTTATATTCTAAAGAACTCTATGAACCAGACTTAAGCATAGAGCCTAAACTGAAATTTTTAGAAGAAAATGTGAGGAAATTTTAAGTATCTATGTTTGGTGAAGTACTCTTGGGTAAGATACCAATATGATTAAGGACATCTTGCCGATGTGACAGCCCTTTAGGTTGCATACGTGGTGGGGCACTCACCACACTGAGCATCTCTTTAGCTCATCTTTTGTAGCTTTTAGCATAACATTCTGTATATGTTTTGTTATATTTGTACATTTTATTTTATTTTATTAGCTTTTATATATAGGACTATGTTTTAAATTTAATTCCATGTATTCTACATATATACCATGTAATTTGCAAACAGGGCTAGTTTTATTTCTTTCTGTGCGTATTCTGCCCTTCACCACTCTCCTTTTCATTGAATTATTTGCTTTGTTCCTGATCTTAGGATAAAAATGTTTAGGCTCTACCCATTAAATCAATTAGGACAGTAGCCATATAGACTGCTTTTATAGATGTCCTTAATCATATTGATATTCTTTTTGTTCTTTTTGAGAATTTTTATTGTGGTACATTTCATCAGATGCTCTTCTTCATTGATTGAAAAGCTTATATGATTTTTTTCCTTACTCATTTAATGTGGTAGATGACATTCATCAATTGTGTAACTGTAAGCCTTGCCACACTTCATAAATCAAATCCTTATACAGTTCTTTCATGCTTTGGGTGTTTCAGTAGAATGAAATGAAAATGAGAAGTGCTGTCTTGTGTGCTTCCTGTGAGATTGTAGAGACAGTGGTAATTGTCCCTTAAATAGCAAACCATCTGGGTTTGAAAATGCCATAGGGTTTTAAGTTTCTTATTCAAAATTTAAAATAGCTATAGGGCTATTTAGATTTTTCTGTATATTAATTAAATTATGATATTTTGTGCCTTTTGAAGAATTGGACTAATTTGTTAAATTATTGTGTTTTCAGTATCAGTTTGATGTTGACAAGGTTCAGTTGGTGCCCTCTATTTCATTCCTAACATTAATACTTTTTGTTAAAGATTTATTATTTTTTTCATGTATGTGAGTACACTGTCACTCTCTTTAGACATACCAGAAGAGGTCTTGGAATCCCACTACAGAAGGTTGTAAACCACCATGTGGTTGCTGGGAATTGAACTTGGGACCTCTGGAAGAGCTGTCAGTGGTCTCAACCACTGAGCCATCTCTCCAGCCCCATGTTAATACTTTTTTTTCTTTTCTTTTGTTAATCTTGGTTTATTGATCTTATAAAATGATCAGCTTTGCATCACAGTTGATTTTCTTTTTCTTCTGGATGGTTGTATAGCAGTCTTTAATTGTTCTCTTTTATTTCCTTCCCACTATTTACTATTGTTTTATTAGGCTTCTCTCTTGAGTTCTTAAGGAGATTAGATTATTGGTTTGAGGCATATCTTGTTTTCTGTTTTATATATCTATATATATCTATATATATCTATATCTATCTATCTATCTATCTATCTATATATATATATATGTATATGCAGCCCTTTATTAGTGCATGGTATATCTGTGACCCACAAATTTTGCTAAATTATGTTTTTAGTTTTACTTAGTTTTGTGTATTTTTTTTTTTTTTTTTGGTTTTTCTTAAGATTTCTTCTTTGTCCCATGTATACTTAGAAAGAATGCTATTTACATCCTTGTGTTTGGAGATTTTTTTTTATTGTTAATTTTTAGTTTAATTATTCTGTTCTTAGAGACCATACTTTGTAGAATTTCCTTAATTATACTTACTTAGTTTTGTTTTGTGTCCCAGGATATGGTCTTTCATGGTAATTCCTCAAGGAACATTTGGAAGTTATATGTGTTCTTCTGTCAGTGACAAGGTGTTTTGTAAATGTTGTTATTATTATTATATTCTCCTATGTTTTTACTAATGTATTTAATTATACCAGCTATTGAGAAGTGGGAGTTTAGTGTTTTTCTTTTTGTTTGTTTTTGTTTTTTTTCTTTTTTTGGTTTTTCGAGACAGGGTTTCTCTGTATAGTCCTGGCTGTCCTGGAACTCACTCTGTAGACCAGGCTGGTCTCGAACTCAGAAATCTGCCTGCCTCTGCCTTCCAAGTGCTGGGATTAAAGGCATGCGCCACCACGCCCGGCCAAGGGAGTTTAGTTTTTCATTGTGCATTTGTCTTGTTTTTAATTTCAGTTTTCTAATTTTGATTAATATATTTTGTATCTGTGGATTATTGTCTTGTTTGTGAATTGTTTTGTTACTGTGTGATTCATCCCCTTGCTAATTTTCTCTGAGGCCAAAGTTTAGTTATGTAGTGTAAATGTAGCTACTTCCCCTTTCATTGATTGTTTCTGTGATGCATCTTTTCCCATTGTTATACTATCTACTATATTATAATGTGTTGAGTTCCTTGGAGGTAGTTTTTTATTGTTTGTTTCCTATTAGACCAGCAGTTGTCTTTTAACTGAAGAGTCTTATCTGGTTAGTCTCTCCTTGTCAGCATATTAAAATACTTTTCTTGTATATTAGCTTTTTGTTAAATGTAATATTAACATTTCCTTTCATCTTTTATCTATGAGATAGTAATTCCAGTTACTGAATACTACTGACTTAAAAGCCCGTTTCTATTAGTATTTTTATTTCTATTAGTATTTATAGTAGTATTTGTTTACTGATTATTTATATAGTTTACTATTTATTGTTTATAGTGCATGCCTTTAATCCAAGCGCTTGAAAGGCAGAGCCAGGTAGATCTCTGTGTGTGAAGCCAGCTCAGTCTAAAGAGCAAGCTTCAGAACAACCAGGGCTACACAGAGAAATTATGTCTCCAAAAAAAAAAAAAAAAAGCTAAAATAACAAAACAATAACAACAGTACCCCAAATGTTTGTGTTTCTCCTCGTTTAATTTCTTTGTTATCACTTTATTTAAGGTGGAAGTTGTATGGAATGCCTGAAATGTTTTTTTTTTTTTCTCTTTCTCTTAATATGATTGTTAGTTTTTTGGGTATAGAATTCTGTATTCTGAATAATTTTCTTTCAGGATGTTGAAAGTACACTTTCATTGTCTTTTAATAGCCCTTATTGACAATAGGTAGATGCTCTAGTTTTTTCCTCTACTTATGTAAAAATTTAACGTGGCAGACAGCTAGGTACATTGCACATGCCTGCAATCTTACCAGTTTGGGAGACTGAGGTAGGAGTTCCAGGCCAACCTGGGTTCAATAGTAAGGCCCTGACACCTCCCCTCTGCCATAAAAAAAAAGATAGAATAGTTGGTTGAAACTGAAATAGAATTATCTTCACTATTATTATGCTACAGTTTTGTTTTTTTTTTTTTAAGGTAAGAAGAAAGGGGGAAAAAGCAGTTAAGTGGTTGAATTGAAACAGTCCTCTCCCCTGTTGTCATTCCTCAATATTTTTTAAAAATTCATCAGCCAGGAGTAACATCCAACTTGCTGAGCTCCCATACTCCTTTCACTCTTTATGTGCATAGAATTTGCTTTGGGATATGATTTCCTAAAAATTTTACCTATTAAATCTTCTCAGTCAAACAGTTTAAAATATCTTTAGAGTGCTTTGTAATTTTAACTTAGTTAATCTACATATATATTTTTATATCCAATTTCTTAATCTTGATGTTTCAAAATTTGTAATTTTTCTGTCAATACTTTAATCTGAAATGTGTATTAACTTTATTTTTTAAGCTACAACATATCTTCCACAATCCTTTTTATTTAGTGATTTGGTTTTTTTTTTGTCTTTTATTTTATTTTTTATTTTTTATTTTTTTATTAGATATTTTCTTAATTTACATTTCAAATGCTATCCCGAAAGTTCCCTCTCCCCTCCCCCTGCCCTGCTCCCCTGCCTACCCACTCCCACTTCTTGGCCCTGGCATTCCCCTGTATTGGGGCATATAAAGATTGCAATACCAAGGGGCCTCTCTTCCCAATGATGACCGACTAGGCCATCTTCTGCTACATATGCAGCTAGAGGCACGAGCTCTGGGGGTACTACTTAGTTCATATTGTTGTTCCTCTTATAGGGTTGCAGACCCCTTCAGTTCCTGGGGTTCTATCTCTAGCTTCTCCATTGCGGGCCCTGTGTTTCATCATATAGATGACTGTGAGCATCTACTTCTGTATTTGCCAGGCACTGGCATAGCCTCATATGAGACAGCTATATCAGGGTCCCTTCAGCAAACTCTTGCTGTCCTATGCAATAGTGTCTGAGTTTAGTGACTGATTATGGGATGGATCCCCCGGTGGGGTAGTCTCTGGATGGTCCATCCTTTCGTCTTAGCTCTAAACTTTGTCTCTGTAACTCCTTTCATGGATATTTTGTTTCCTATTCAAAGGAGGAATGAAGTATCCACACGCTGGTCTTCCTTCTTGATTTTCTTGTGTTTTGCAAATTGTATCTTGGTTATTCTAAGTTTCTGGGCTAATATCCACTTATCAGAACACTCCTCCATTGCTGGTGGGATTGCAAGCTTGTACAACCACTCTGGAAGTCAGTCTGGCATTTTCTCAGAAAATTGGACATAGTACTACCGGAGGATCCAGCAATACTCCTCCTGGGCATATACCCAGAAGATGTTCCAACTGGTAAAAAGTACACATGCTCTACTATGTTCAAAGCAGCCTTATTCATAATAGCCAGAAGCTGGAAAGAACCCAGATGCCCCTCAACAGAGGAATGGATACAGAAAATGTGGTACATTTACACAGTGGAGTACTATTCTAGTACTATTCTGCTATTAAAAAAATGAATTTATAAAACTCTTGAGCAAATGGATGTATCTGGAGGATATCATCCTTGGTGAGGTAACCCAACCACAAAAGAAGTCATTGGATTTCTGTTTTTTAATTTTAGGTTTTGTGTGGACAGTAATGACCGCACGTTTCCGATTGCCTGCTGGCAGAACCTACAATGTCCGAGCATCAGAGTTGGCCCGAGACAGACAGCATACAGAGGTCGTTTGCAACATTCTTCTTCTGGATAACAGTGTACAGGCTTTCAGAGTTAACGTGAGTGTTTTGTTTTTTTCTCTCCTTAGCATTCTCATCATCTTTGTCATCATCATCATTATCATCTTCATCATCTCTGGATATTAGTCTGAATTTAGATTTATTTTAAAACTAAAACCATTAAGTTATAGTATAATTTGAACAGTCTTACTTAAGGAAGTCTTTTTGATGCACATTTATAACAATATATACATGTATACATACACTTTTTTTATTTTAAAAACTTCAAATGGAAGAATAGTGTTTTACATACTCCCTTTGCCCAGCCTGAACTGCATTTACCTCTTCTTTCTCTTTTCTTCCAAAACTTTCTGAAAGTGGTGGACACACCAATAAGTATGTAGCATCGTGAGAGTCTTTACATTAATACAAAAATCATTTCATACTCCCAAATTTAGATTAAATGTATGATACTAATTAATATGTAGTGCGTATTCCTATCCAAGTCTCTGCCATGACATATCATCTGTTCCCTGATGCATTACTTGTGTCTCTCTAGACTTTATTTTACTTATGTTCATGTATAATATGCATGGAATTTGGAAGCATACATTCCACAGTGTGAATGTGGAGGTCAGAGTAAAAACTGTGTGGAGCTTATTTTCTCTTTCTGCCACTTTTGCATGGGTTTTGGAGACCAAACTCAGATGCTAGGCTTGTGAGGTAAATGCCTTTCTCTACTGTGCCATCTTGCCAGACCTGCTTACCACTTTTTTTTTTAACTTAAAATTTTGTGTATATTACTTAGTATGTAGCAAGGCCATTAATTTACCTTTAAAAATTCTAAATTTCATTTCATATTTGAAAACAAGTTGCAAAAGTAGTGAAAATTTTATTACTTATAAGGAAATTGCTTAGCCAACAGCTCAGTGTGTTTGCTAAAATACATTTTAAATTTCTTTTGTATTCTGTCTACTAATAGATGAAGAGTAGGTTGCCAATTAGAATAAAAAATAAGAGGGAATTTGATCCCAGCACTCGGGAGGCAGAGGCAGGCGGATTTCTGAGTTCGAGGCCAGCCTGGTCTACAAAGTGAGTTCCAGGACAGCCAGAGCTACACAGAGAAACCCTGTCTTGAAAAACCAAACCAAAAAAAAAATAAAAGATAAACCATGCATTAGATAATTGATAAAGAAAACGAGGCTTTTCCCCCTGTTATGGACTCAGATTAAAATTCTTTTGGAGGTGTGCATTTAATCTTATTTTCAGCTAATATAAAATTTTAGTTTCTGTTTCAATTTATAGTCTGTATTTGTTTCAAAATATTAAGGACAAATTTGCTGTTTAACATCTTGCATAATTTTTTCTTAAATGAATAAATTGTTATAATTTGTTGACCATAATATACTGTTATGCTGTTTCTCAATGTAGTATCATTGTACTAATTTTAGGTGCAGACATACTTAACTACTAGTTCCAACAGAGATAATTAAGATAAGAACTTTCATGCTAGAAAACATTCTTTGGTATTATCTCAGGTCATCAGAAAATTCAAATATCATGGAACAATGTTTATGAGAAATGCCTGCTGATATATAATATACTTATTCCTTTGGGTAATTGGATCCACGACATCCAAACGGAGAGAGTTGTGCTCTTTTCTGTAGATTGTGTTCATTTTAACTTAGGTGAATAGCTTCCCAGTTATATACTTTGCCATTGCCACCTCTGTGAAGTAGAAACAACTAGTTGGGGATTTGACAGTTCTGATCCTGAGTTTTTCATATTTATTTATTCCTCTTAAGTCTCAGAAATCCAGATTGTGGTCAGCTTGTGGTAGGGTCACCTAGCACTCTCTTTTCACTGAGAACACTGAGTTTTCTTTGATGATGACCAAACAATGACTTGTGACATCATCTACTAGTCTTTCCTTTTCATATTTGTGCTGTGCAGGGTCTAATTGTGTACCTTGAGTTCTTCAGCCTTCCAAATGCTAAGATGATAGGTGTACTCTACCACACCTAGCTTCCTAAAAGGCTGGAACTCAAGTGAAGTGTTTATTATCACCAAAGCCTGCTTTTTCCCAACTGGTAGTCATCCTGTGAAAGCTATAGTTTATCTTTTCTGGAGGGAAATTGACATAAGAAAGGTAATAAAAGTATAGGTATATCTTTCCTGGATCTTCTTTCTTGTTATTTCTCTGGTCCGGACATAGTGAGCTAAGCCTGTAATTGATTTATTTCCAAATTGTGGAACTTGCTGTCCCTGTCACACTCTGAATTCTTTTAATTTTTCAGTCATCCTTCCATTAGATACTTCAAAACAAGTGCATCTATACTATGTAAGTTGATTTCTTCAGCTTCTGAGAATGTTCTTCCTAATTTTCTAATTTACTTTTTTTTACTTTAGTGTAGCAGCTTAACAGTAAACTGTGACAAAGAAGGGCTGAGAATAACTGGCTTGTCTCTTTATTGCTGTGACTTTTAGTGGCACACAGCCACCATTTATTATTGTTGAGGATTAACATGGAGGTGACTCATATCTGCTTCATTATAGATCAGAGCTTAGCTGGAAGTCTTTTTAGACTGGACTGTAATCATTTGAAGGTTTATTCACACATGAGCATGACTGAAGACTCCACTGCTACTGAGGGATCATCTGTATGTGACCTCTTTGTTTACACTGGACTTCATGGCACAGAATCTGGTTTCAGGTGGTGAACACTCTGAGAGACAGGGAGAAGGGGAGGGGGAATATTGTAACCATAGTGCCTTTTCCAAGCTAGCCTTAGGAGTTACTTAAGGTTACTTTCACCCTGTTGTGCTTGTTATGACTATCACTAAATCACACCCAAGAGTCAAGGAAAGGTCAGTAGATTTCTCTTGATAATAAGCTGCAGGCTTCTGGAAGATCATGTGGGTTTAAAAATACTGCTGTGGACCAACTAGGAAAATGTGTTCCACTATGGCTCACTGTTAGAGGCATCCTTCTTGCTCCATCCTTATTACTCAGCGACCCCCATCTTCTTCCATTTTACCTTGTAGTTTTCTCCAGAGCTGCCACTGCTTCTTTGTGTTGCATGAATTGTTTATCTTTGTGTACTAATATTTAAAGTATATATGAATGTATAAAATTTGAGTTATGTATATTTTATTTATGTGTAAGGATAAATGTGTGGTGATAGATATGTGTGATTTTATTTGGAAAAACTAAAAGACTAAACTTTGTTAGAATTTATTTGATATACATTGTTCGACATGCAATTCATAGTTACTTCACAGGCTCCAATATTTACTTATTTCTTTTTAGCATTTTGAGACAGAATCTCACATACTAGCTCAAGCTACCCTGGAACTTAAAATGTAGCCCAAGGTGATCATAAAATTCCTGTTAATCTCCCTGCCTCCGCTTCCTTCATGTTGATATTATAGGCACAAGACATTATAACAAGTATTTAAAGAAAAAAGAACAAAGATTGTGAATTGAAATTTCTTTTTCATGTTTCATTTTTATCTGGTTTATATTTTCTCTTAATTTATTTCTTAAAGATGAAATTTTCTTAAAAGGGAGTTGTTACGACAAACTTGTTATGCTTACTGTCTGCTCCTGTAGCACTGTCTATTTCACCTAACAAATCTCCCATTTTCTCACAAAACTACATACATAATAACACATAGTATTTACATAACAATCTGTAGTCAGTAATAAATACGAACCAATAAATAGTAAGTAATAAATAATGTCAATTATGTCTAAGGAGTAACAAAGCAAGGACCTGTTAATTTTAAACTCGTTTTGTTAACTATGTCCTTGACTAAATCTACA